>JARTUT010001892.1:0-48928 GCA_030674115.1 Micraspis discolor | reverse complement strand
CATTGTATACGTTGTTTACTGAGTGTTTAAGATGCCTCCTACAATCGTGAGTCCCGCTGATTGTAAAGGGCTGTTATACGAATTCTCAGTGCTAAAGGCGTAAAACCGATCGATATTAATCGTGAGATCTGTGAAGTTTACGGACAAAACGTTATGAGTGATGGAATGCTAAGGAAATGGGTGAGAGCATTTAAAGATGGCCGCACAAATGTGCATGATGAAGAACGGAGTGGGCGTCCTTCAGTCGTTAATGAAGATTTGGTGCAGAAAGTGGACGAAAAGCCCTGATCTGGCACCCAGCGACTACCATTTCTTCCGGCACTTGAAGAAACACATGGGTGGTCAGCGTCTGCAAGACGATAATGAAGTCAAAACATTTGTGACACAAAGGTTAACAAGTCAGGCGGGAGAACTTTATGAGGAGGGTATCCAAAAACTGGTGCCACGTTATGACAAGTGCGTCAATATTCATGGAAACTATGTTGAAAAGTAGATTAAGATACAGGCTTTCATTTAAAAATAAAATTATTGCGATTACTTTACACGTCTTTTTTTAATTCCAAAACGGTGCTTACTTAAAAAGCATGCCTCGTATATATATATATATATATATATATTCTTTTGAACTTTTGGCTTATAATATTTAGTTAGCAAACAATAAAGCATATAGATCAGTGGGTTAGTGACGGGGTGTCATACAATTCGGCGTATCACACGAAAGCCTGGGAAAAAAAACCCTAGTGTAAGTACAAAAATAAGCTAAAATATATTTCAAGGACTTCTCTCTTCAGATTGGTCCTCTATTGATGGAGACAGAGACGTCTTCAAGTTACCCTTATCGAATCTGAATATAAAAAGACAAAAGTAAAAAAAAGAACTGAATAATAAAAATACGTATCATATTCATTTGAAATTTATAATCCATGCCAAGAAATAATCGGAAACATCATGAATAGCCCTAAAACCATCTAGAAATTTATATATAGGACAACTATTGAAAGATCAGGTATTGTTTCTTCTGCTTCTCCACATTCACAACTTGCGCTAGGAACTGAGTTCCATCTGAATAGCATGCTATTGGTACGACCAAGACCATGATCTGTTCTCCAACGATTAAGAACTATCCAAATTTATCTTGGAAGATCAAAACCAGGAATGTTTTCAGAAGGATCAGAAACGAGATACTTATTGAACATTTCGTAAGAGTTCCACTCAGTCTTCCATAATTCTTTATAACTTATGTTCATATTGAAGAACGTATTATGCCATAATGGGAATTCTATTTTGTGGAATATATGAAATAATTGGGAATAAATTGGGAAAAGAATGAAATTTGTTCCAAGAATTCAGAGCTGCAGTCTATCTGCGAATATGGAAAGGGACAATGTTACACAAAACTGGTCACCAATGAACCGGTGTAGATCTTATGGTGCCAGTTATTATTCTCATGGATGTATTCAATTGTGCATCGATTTTTGTGTATGTGCACTATTAAACCAAATAGAGCAACAATACTCAGCTGCAGAAAAGACTAGGGCTAGAGATGCTAGAGAGTGGAAGCATCAGCACCCCAAGATGATCCAGCGAATTTCTGAAGAATATTATTCCTAGATTTCAGTTTTTCTTTATTCAGATATTTTTTACTGAATATTCAAAAATGAAAATTCACCTTTTTGTTATATCAAAAAATTTTCATAAATAAAGTAAATTTCAATTAAACTTTCATCGTCCTATCTTACATTATCGGTATCCATGAATGCCTCCGCGAAGCATCTATTTAAATAGTTTTTTAAATTCACAATCTCAAATGTTGTAGTGTAGTAGTTGTAATGTGTAGTTTACTGAAAAATCAACTTTAATGAAAAATTCTAACGGAAATCAGTTCTTTGAAGTGTTCAGATCATATTAATATTTCTTAAAATTTCTATATCTACTATTAATACCCTAAGATATTTTATCGTTACTTAGTAAAATGCGACTCTAACGGCTCACAGTCGGCAATTTTTAAAGTGATATTGAAATAATTATTAATAGAGGTACCGTTTCAGGAATTAAAACTTATTTCCAGTGAATTTCCTCTTCTTGAAGAATCTTCTTTCACAAAACCAAAAAAAATATTAGTTCACAAATTATAGTTAGAATATAAACACCACTTTTTCACAATCTCAAATTGATCATAACATTTGAAATTTTCAATGTATCATGCAATTTTTTCGCATAATGATCCAAACATAATCCCGAATCAAATGAGCTCAAGCGCATAAAATTAGTCATAGTGTATCCAATAAATTTCATTTCAAACTCATGACTATGTGAATAGTATGGTATTTTTCGGAATTACAAACACTGATAGAAATATTCGACAATCTTTGATACCAAGAGTTATAATACATTTGCGTTTTTAAAATCAGTGTGTAGGTTTTCTTGGATTTTTCGGTCTAGTTACACCAACATAACCAACAACTTCAATAGGATGTTCTCCAGGAATTGTTTGTTGAACATAATTTGTAATCTCCCTTTGATATCCTCTTACTCCTGCAGCCGCTGCTTCTTCTGCACATTCTAATGGAACACTTCTAACAGCCTCTTCTGCAGCTTCAACGGCCCCTGCAAAATTACACATAGCTTCTGCTGTGGCAAGCTTTTCTACAGCATCTAAAAGGTCTGCATCTTTTTCCCGTAGTAGTTCTCCTGTAAAAGTAATTCATAAATATTCTTTCATTAATGTCTCGGAATATCATGCACGAATGAAAGGGTGTTATTTTTCTCCCTCTTACCGATTCAGCGATCTAGTGTAAAGAAGATGATGCTGCTTGAATTATAAAAATTTTAAATCAACAATAAACACATAGAAGCAGATGATTGAGAAACAATAAAAGAGGACGATTGTACCTAGTTCACCGGTATAATTCACAAATTATACAGTCTTTATTTTGAAAGTATCAATCATTAGGTACTCAAAAATAAATGAGAATTTGTGAAAACCCTCAAACAGGTCGATTCTTTGTGTCGGGGAGGCATGATATGGGATTCAAAGCTTGTTTTTGATAGCATTTTTAATCTCTGTTTGGTTTTCGTGTCAAAACTAAAGATAATCATGGTTTTATCGCTGCATGTAACCTAATGGCAAACACTGAGCATTTTCTGTGATTTATTACCAATACAGCTTCTGGAAAAATTTTTCTTTCAATAGAAATCAGAACATCTTTATTTCATTAAGTTTTTCCGGTTCCATAGAAAACACCCTGTAACTTTGTGAATATTTACTTTATGAACACAAACTGTAGATTCATACATGCATTCATACATTGTGCTCTTTTCCTATTCATATTCTGGATGTGGTTGCAACCATTTCCAGGAGGTTGCTAGTAAATCAAGTTTTGTATCCCACATCATGTCCCCCTGTCTTCAACAATCGATCTGTGTAAGTGTTTTCACAAATTTTGAATCATGTTGGGACAGTTTCTTTTGAATGCGCATGCTCACCTGTAACACGACTGTAATTTTCATGTTGTTGAACCTGTTATACAGAGTGTGGCAAAAGTCAGTTTACAATGTCTGGTATTCACGCATGCGCGCATTCTCGGTCAGTATCGTACCTAGGGCGAAAGAAGGCAGCTGAAAAGTAGCGAGTTGATTTGTTCGCGTGTAGTATTGTTTTTGTGTACGTTTAGAGTGCGTTCGTTGCCATGGCTGCGCGTGTGAAGTACACCAAAGAAGAACGTGTTTGTTTGCTCACTTCTTACCTAAAACTTGACGGAGATTATACTGAAATTTTCGAAGAATTTTGCCAGCGCCTTCCAAATAAGTAAGTTTCCACCAGACAAATGGTGCATAACCTGTATCGTTAATTCGTACTCCGCAGTCGACGCGCCGCGTTCAGGTCGCCCTGCTGCCGTTATGACGGAAGAAAACATCGAGGCTCAATCTTTTGTCGAACATCCAAATCAAACTGCACGTCGCACAGCCACAGCATTGTAGATTTCTGACCGAAGTTTCCGTAGCATTTTGAAGAAGATGAAATTTCGTTGTTATCGGCCTCGACTTTTTCATACGCTAAACGAGGATGACCCTGATCGAAGATTGGAATTTTGTGAGTGGTATCTAGGCTGCGCAGATGATGACGAATTTTTCTACCATTCAATTTTTTTTATTGATGAGGCTCAGTTCAAGTTGCATGTGTATTAATCGACACAACTGCGTTTACTGGTCGAGCGAAAACCTCCATGTTACGATCGAAGGGGAGTTTAATGTTTCTGGTGTGACAGTATGTGCATGTGCCTTGTAGGGCCTTTTTTTAATGGTCTATGAATGCGCAAAATTACCTCGAGTTACTGAAAGATCTAAGGGGTGAATTAGATAACAATACAGACATTTTCAGCAGGACGGCGCTCCTTCGCATTTTGGAGTTAAAGTTAGGCGATTTTTAGATGAAAAATTCGGAGATTGGATTGGAAGACGCAGAAGAGTGAAATGGCCAGCCCGTTCGCCCGACTTGACACCGCTTGATTTTGCGTTTGGGGGCGTCCTTAACGAACGACCTCGTGATATTCCTCATTTATGCGTACGAATCGAAGAAAAATGTAAGCAACTTCGTTCCAATACTGAATGTTTTCGTAAAATTTATTTTACCGTGACTAAACGATGCCGCATATGTGTTGAAGAGGGGGGGAAACAATACAAAATAAATTTATTTGCAATTATTTTTGCTTTTTTTCTCATATGCAAAACGGTAGACTGGCTTTTGCCGCACCCTGTATTTTGGCATCCATGGAGTGACATCAAAGGATTCATGGCTAGTTGAAATAACGTGCTGGCCACATGCCTTTTAAGTTCGAAATTGATCAGGTGCTTATTTCTGAAGGTAATCTCTTGAGTTGAAGTTCTTTTCGTTTATTTCAGATTATCACAGATTCAGATTTCCACAAATTTATTATATATTTGATGCTTAATATTCTACCTTCCCGATATACATATGCCGTGTAAGGGACAAGAGGAAAATAATTTCTGGCTTATGATATAGAAGGTCTGTAAATTAAGTAATGAGACTGATTTTTTTTCCATTTCCAATACGAAAAAAAATTAGAAAGCACTGACGTGAGGTCAGATTGCTTTGGCGCTCTTGTTGAGCTACTTACGAGTAAATATTCAAACCGTAACAAATCTATAAGCACTCTGATCAGGTGAACAATAGTCTTTTCCGTTGCTATGGAACAATGTGATGCAAATATGAAGGCCTAATGATTGAACAAACCTTTATCTCAAATTAAAAATAACTACTCATAATTTTCCCCAAGTTTTGTTCGAAGCTATAATTCCCTTTTCCTAAAAGCTTATGTCAGTGCTTTTCTGAATTTTGACAACGTATATTTTTCAGCCACCGAGATTGAATTCTATCTCTATGATTTCCCGTTATGAAAAATTTTGATTAATATTACGCCAACTGACACTGATTAATGAGCCTGGCATTTGTCAATCGAATATCGATCTGTGATGGCTATCGTTCAAAGAAAATCACCGAGATTTCATGTCATTTCTATTTTCTCTTCAGTAAATGAAAAAAATGATCATATCTTCAGATGGAAAAGAGCTACGACAATGAAATTTGAGGATAAGTTAGATATCGATCACCTCGATATATTCACGAATATGAAAACTGTAGCTCATCTCGTTTGGATGCTAAAGAGGATACGGCCGGCCGGCCGATCGGACAGACACAACTTTCGCCACGGATTCTTCATCAGGGAGTCGAACCCAATCGATTGAGACCATTTTCGGCTCGATATTCCAAAATTACAGACATTCGGGCAAAATGATAGGCACTCTGTTCGGGTGAAGAAGAGCGCCAATAATTACAATTCAATATTGTCACCTTCAAAATAACTAACTTCCCTCTGAGGCCGAACAGCGCTGGAGACGTTTCTTCCACTCCTTATAGCAGTGCTGATACTTCGATACTGAAATAACCTTTAGATGGTCGGTTACAGCCCTTTGAATCTTTTCGACTGTCGCAAAATGATTTCCCTTAAGGTAAGTTTTCAACTTTGGGAAGAGAAAAAAGTCATAAGGAGTCAAGTAGGGCAAATAAGGAGGCTGAGGAGCCACAGGAATATTTTTACTGGCCATTTTTTGGAACTGTTTTTGCGCAGATTTTTCTCATCCCCAATTCATTGGTCAAAATTTGATGAACGGTGGTGTGAGTCAAATTTAACTCTTCCCTTATCATTCGGACTGTCATCTGACGATCTGAACGTACAAGATCCCGGATTCTATCGACATTTTCATCTGTTCTTGAAGATGAAGGCCTTCCGTTCCGTTGTTCATCTTCAATGGACTCTCTTCCTTCTGAAATTGCCTTAAACCACCGACAAACCTGGGCCCGTGACAAAACACTATCCCGTAGACCTGCTGAAGTTTAAGAAGAGTTTCCATTGCACTGTGTCCAAGTCTGAAGCAAAACCTGATAGCACACCGTTTCTCGAAATTGATATCATTCATTTTTAGAACACAATAGAAAAAATTTTTTCACAAAAACAGTTGCTACGCACAACCAAATGACTTGAGCGAGATCAAACTCGTACGAAGGTGGTTGTTCCTCTGTCGCCCCACTAAGCCCTGCGTTTCCAGTGTTGCCAGATCAAACGCAACAATGCCCGTCTCTTTGCTCAATTTACAGACCTCGTATACCCGGTTTTTGATGCATAGGCGACATTCAGAGTGTTAATCGTCTTGAATGAGCAATTTTCAATTCAGAATTGTTAGTTTTCTATAATATTTGAAGTTATGCTATCTAGTCACATTGGACTATCTTTGGATACTTCAGATGAGTTGAATCCCTGAAAAAAATTCAAAATGGCAGAAAACCTGAAATGATGTTCATTTTTCCTCGGTTGCGAACTTGAATTCTATTTTCAGAAACTGCTCGTTTTCATAAGAATTTCTGTGTAAAAAATTTTCCTTATTAGATTCGTACTTACATAGCTGATATCATTATTCACATCAAAAGCTCGCTACCGTTGATTGAAAATATTGAAATTCTGTAATGGAAACAGCCCTTCAAGTGGTCTTTACAACAGTTTTCCAATGAATTCAGAATGAGCTTGTTCAAGCCACACCACTTATGGATCGTATGTAAATTGGCCTCTGCGGCCTATTTTTCCATGAAAAAATTTCAACGCCTCTTCTGCTCGATGTCAAATATCCACTGTCAATACTTATGATTACTAAAAGGGTTACTAAAAATACAGTAAACCTTCCCAGCGGACACCTCGTATTTGCCTACATAAAATATTCTTGAAACTGTCACCCTTTCGCGTGCACATGATATTTATGTCCACCTTAATATAAATAAACTTGTCAAATGAGAAATTCATATAGGACCTATGATTTCCACCCCACTGGCAGTGGCTTCAGCCAATCCTCTCATGGCATTGAGACTTTTCGGGGATGCAGACGTATTCACGGCAGCCGCTGCAGCTTCTTCAAGTTTTTCAGAGCAGGGGAACTTTTTCGTCAAACTGGTGTCTTTATCTCTTCGTTTTTCCAATTCTTGCTCAACAGACCGATCGAACCTGAATATTTAATTGCTCATTAATTAGTTGACGCTCTGGTTGATCAAATATACAAAATTTAAATCAATAACACCCATTCAAAATAGATTTACACGAACGTTTTAGAAAAGATTCGAATGCTGAAATGGAAGAATATAGCAATAGCAATTATTTCGTTTCGAAATATTTCGTGATCTAACAAAAAAAGCTCCAGAATAACGTCAAAAATATTATATCTGGGAAAATTAGAAAATTCGACGAGCTTCGAAAAATTCACGATATTCTGTTCACATGTGATATTTCATATAGTAAAGCTATTGAAATAAAAAGTGAAAATGTACCTATTTTTTTTTTCGATTTGCTTTTTCCATAATTCTTGTCATCATAGTATTCTAATCAATAAGGGTCTACGCATAGCATTTGAATGAAATATATCCAACCCGCATAATTCTGAAGGCGTCTCACTTATGAGAAAATACGTCAAAAATTGTATAGAGGGAAACGTCTTTCTGCACATATGCCCGATATTATAACTAAAACCCACCTTTCATATTTTAAAGCAACAATATACAGACCTAGTTGACTTTCTCCCACAAAAAGTTAAATTAAAAAATGAAAAGACGGCCAGTAAGAAGTCGACGTACAATTAAAATATAGTTCATCAACAAATCAGATAAACAATACTTAAATATTTCAAAAACTGCTCAAATTGAACCGCATATATATAATAGCTCCATCAGGGTGTTGCTGATTTTTTGTCCGTTATTATACATATAATGGGGTATAATATTATATTAGAATGCGCTTCCTAGCAAAACAACTTGAATTCTCACTTTGATAATCTACAATCCATAAGCTTTCATGACCTCTTCTTCATACCTTATGAGGGATATTCCTCCAATATTTCAATTTCTCAGATCAATCATTTATGTATATCAGCAAAAATTTTGTCTATCACGAAAAAAAGTATGAGCTAAGTATGAGCGACCTATGAACAATTGCAGTCTTTGCTGCGTTCTGTATATCGAAATGCTATTTTTTCTATAAGGAAAAATACATAAAAATAATATCTGATATTAATAAATAACATAATCACGCTTAAGCGAGTATACAAGTGATGCCACAATTTTTCAACTCACCATTCTATGATAGATTCTCTTCTTTTAGAATCAATTGACTCGTCTACAACGTCAGGGAATAGTTCTTCGTTCGACAGTAAGAATTTGTTTGGGTCGTCCATTACTGGGGAATTCTGGAAAACCACTTCATATTGTTTGAAAAACCTGGCCGAAGCTGGTGACATCACAACACAATATTTCTTGTTCAAGATCGCAAACATTCCTTATTTTTTCAGAAATCAATTGAATGGGATTGGTTTTTATAAACCACTTTATGTTTATAGTGTTTATTGATTATTTCTAACTGTTTACTGTTTATAATGTTTCATGAGGCAACAGATTTAAGTTTTCTACGCCAATTCATCATGTATGGATACACAATGAACCAATAGATACAAATCCTTCAAATTTATTTTGAAAAATACGGTTGGCATTGCCAACAGATGCCATTTATACTATAGACATATAACTCTTTATATGCCTATGATTTATACGAATCAATGGATATTTTACTAATTATGAGAAATTTTTCATGATGGAACTCATGATGAATTAATATCTAGGACATAACCAACAATTCTAACAACCGGTTTCCGAAAGGCCGATCAACATAGAAATCAATTAATCAGCTGTTAAAGCTACGATTAACTGTCATTTGGGTTGATTGAAGATGGTCAACTAGTTTAATTTTACCATCCATTCAGTTAACACAAGGGTCTAGTTTTTCAAGTGAATTCTATGTCAAGTTTGACTTTGAGTGTCTGAAACCTAAATTAAGGCTAGATCAGAGGTCAAACTTGTGTCAAAGAATTTGTCAACTAATCGGTGCTTTTCGGCAAATTAACTTGTAAGAGATCATTATTAATATTTGTTACCCGATCAAGACTTTTAGATATTATAATGTACACGTTTTTGGAAATTTTGAAACTATCGGAAAAATATGGGAATAATTTTTCGTTACCGTTTAGAAGATTGCCAGCAACAGCATCATTTGGATAACATCATATTTTCCAAATAATTCTCCAATTCATATGTTAATAATGAAGAATAAACTTCTTTATTACACACAAATATTTTTGTTTTATTGAACTTACAAATACCCGATATCCTTTCTGGACACCTTATAGTAAATTGAAGGTGATTCAATAATTTTTGAGTTCGGCGGGGTTATGGAAGATTGAAATTTCCACCTATGCCATTCCTTGCAAACCCAAAACATAGTGGCAGAAGTTGTCATTGATTAGTTAAGACATTTCATTGCTTATGATCTATGGGGAACAGTTTAAAACACATGGAGTGAAAAGTATCTGATTGAAAGCACGCAATGAGTAGAGAAGAGGAGTGTACTCTTCGAACTCAGTAAATCATACTTTCGCAAGGTTGAAAAATATTGCGTGTGACCACACCATTGCATGGGAAACTGAGAATATTTGAAAAGATAGGGAATCTATCGAAACATTGCAACGGTAAAATAGTGCCTAAATATAGGGAGCAATTGGGCATTTTTACCGTATTTAAAACTCCTGGATCGATGATTTCAGGCTGCCATCCTATTGCCGTGTCCATCTGAGGACCAAAAGTTTCATTGGGACCCTGTATGTTAGTGAATCCTTGAGGAGGAAAAGGTGAATGCGGAGAGCTTCCTGGGCTGTTTCTGTCACTACGTGCAGGTGAAAACTGTAAAATTTATATCAATAGTCGAAACGAGTTATGGTATTTAGTTTACCTGTCCTAGACCATGTCCAAATGTCTCTAAATTAGCCATCATTGCATTCAATGTGGCGCCATCAACGTAAAGAGGACTTCTTGAAACAGAAGCCACATTTGTTCTGGTAGTGGTTCTTGTTCTTGATCTTCCACCTGGAGAATTTTTCTAAGAAAAAAGAATATAATAGAATGAGACATAATGGATAGATCATATATCTAATACAGAAATTAGGTAGGTTTTAATGACATTGATGGGTTTAGGCGAAGATATAATTATAATTGAAAAGGGTTTTTCGGCAAATTGATGAGCGGAACATCAAAAATAATTGACTGAAAAAAACTCAGGACCAAAACATTAAAAAAAATTTAATCGAAGATCTGTTACTGTTCAAGTTAACAAACATGCCGAAATACTTGATTAGATAACGGGCATGATTCATTACCAAATAAGAACTAATGAGTATGATGAAATTGCATATTCTTCCTCTTCCCCATGCTCCTTCTCCTTTACGGACGTTGGCGATTAACATGACAATCCGAATTTTATTGGCAGCATTTCTGAATAATTGGACAGATGTAAGTCCAAACGACTATCGCAGATTATGTAGCGAAAATTGTCTTCCCCTTCCTGGCTATTCCATTTTCCCTGAATTATTAATTGTTGCAAACGATATTCTTCAGGTCTCATAATATGGCCGAGATTTTCCAATTTTCACTTTTTCAATGTCAGTATGATCTCTATGATTTCTCAAATTCGTCGTAAAACTTGGCACCAGGATGGAAAAGTGACCAATCCAAGATATCCGGAATATACGCCTATACACCCACATTTTAAAAGCTTCAAGCTTTTTCATTAATGATAATAATAATAAACGATCTTTATTTCAAATGAATCTTCCACACAAAAACAAGTGAAATGGTGTCAATATACACAAAACATAAATTTCATATTTTATACATTCGAAAAATTAAAATAATCCTTGAATGCTTGTATGGTTCCATTTGTATCAAGTATTCATGAATCAGCTTTTTGAGTTTCTTCAAGTTCCCCTCCCTCTGCATTGCAACTGACAAAGCATTGAAAAATTTAATACATCTGTCCTCCACTTGGTTCTTAGTGCTGGATAAACGATACTAGGGGTATTTATAATCAAGATTTCTTATGATGTACTTCGACTTGTTTTCATTAATAAGCTCTTTGAAAAGTTCTTTGTTCTTATGTAGGAATATAAGACATTCCTGAATATATACTACAGCATAAAGTGTTAATATTTTATTTGCCTTCAAAATGCCACGATAAGATGTAATTCTGCCGAGTTTGAAGACTATTCTTATTGCCTTCTTCTGTAAGGTGAAGAGAGAAGTGATATTTCCCAATCCAAAGTATACTCGTATTCTCTCATCGATGACTGTGGAGCTGGTTTTAACGATATAATAATTAAGGACTTCTATTCAGTAAAAAAAATTATAAACATGGTTGATAAAACTCATCAACCTGACAGCATCAATACATCGAGTTAGACCGGCATGTGGCATCTCGTGACATCGCAATACTATGCATAATTTGAAAGATCTTGACATAACCTACAAAAAGACGCTATGCATGATTAGTTTGGATATTGCGTTCAACAGTTATAGACGTGTAAACATGGAGTTCACTAACTAACTAATTCGCGCTATTTTAAAGTTTTCCTTCGTTGAAGGCAAATCCGTAGAGAAACGTTCCGTGAGATTAATGGTGATTTGGGTGATGGTGCTCTATCAGTTCGAACCACGGAAGAATGGTTTCGACGATTCAGAGCCGATCAAACCATGGATAAGCCAGCCGGCGGATTAGCTGTGACGATAAATACCGATCAAAGCATGCAATACATCGAATTAGACCCGCATGTGGCATCTCGTGACATCACCCAGGAGATGGGAGTTAGTCACCAAACCATCTGCAGAAGGCTGGATACGAAAAAAGCTTGGTGTTTGGGTGCCACATGATTTGACGCAAAAAACTCTCTGAACCGAATCAACGCCTGCAATATGCTGCTGAAATGGAACGAACTCGACCCATTCTTGAAGCGGATGGTGACTGGCGGCGAAAAATGGATCACATACGACAATATCAAGCGAAAACAGTCGTGGTCGAAGGCAGGTGAATGGTCCCAAACAGTGGCCAAGCCGGGATTGACGGCCAGGAAGGTTTTGCTGTGTGTTTGGTGGGATTGGAAGGGAATCATCCACTATGAGCTGCTCCCATATGGCCAGACGTTTAATCTACCATCTACTGCGAGTAACTGAACCGCTTGAAGCAGACTATCGACCAGAAGCGTCCAGAATTGGCCAACCGGAAGGGTGTAGTGTTCCACCAGCAACACACACTTCGTTGATGACTCGTCAGAAGCTACGAAAGCTCGGATGGGAGGTTTTATCGCATCCACTATATAGCCCGGACATAGCGTCAAGTGATAACCACCTGTTCCTGTTCATGGCGAACGCCCTTGGTGGTGTAAAGTTGAACTCAAAAGAGGCTTGTAAAAAGTGGTTGTCCGAGTTCTTTGCAAATAAGTAGGGCGGCTTCTACGAGGGGAGTATTATGAAGTTGCTGTCTAGATGAAAGCAGATTATCGAACAAAACGGCGCATATTTGAACTAAATCCGATCACTGTAACACTTTTTATAAAGCATTGTATAGAGAGCGAAAAAGCGGAAAGGAGATATTTGACAACCTATTATATATATTCTAAAATGAAAGGTTGAACCCGGTAATATATTAGTAGGGCATATACATTAAACGTAGACCGAGCACATTTAGAATTCTTACGAATTCATAAATAGTTGGTTGTTTGTTATCGGCTGGGTTTGCCATCCAACAGTACCATTGTTAAAAAACAGAATCTCAGAATAATACAACAAAGGCTGTGTAGGCGCAAAAACATTAAGTTTCTGTTGCTATCGGGAGGGGTAGTGGCAGACTAGTTTCACCCTTATTAGGGATCATCAGTACCACTTAACCTTATCCCCCGAATTCATAAGAATTCTAAATGTGCTCGGTCTACGTTTAATGTATATACCCTACCTATTATGTATAGTTTGATGATGTTTAGGGGTGATAGTACATTGAATAATATGTATAGTTTTATGAATAAACTTATGGCCCAAAATGCATTTATTTTTATAGGGCCAACTTCCTTCGTTGTATTCATTTCGGTAAAAAAGTTGAAGCATTAAATTGACCCTAAAAAACTGCATGAAAAAGGTAGGCATTCTTATCGAAATACAAGAAACTTAAGCGTTTTCGAGATATTTTAATATTGAACTCAGCCGAGATGTATATGTCCCAAACCTACCATGAAACTTTCAGCTCTCTAGCTCATTCCGTTCGGACGTATACGTGCGGAGAACTAAATCGATTTAGACCACGCATTTTATATCAGTGAGCCCAAAACATTGATACCACTTTTACCCAAATATTCGAAAAATACACATTTGCGCAAATCTTCAAGCACTCGGTTCGAAGAAGAAGAGCGCCGAGAAGATACATCTTCGTAAGTCCAAAATATATTATGTATGTTATATTCAGCAAGAGGGGACCTGAAATTCTGTTTAAATGTAAGGAATTGAATGTAATTGCTTCATACCTTTGAAGATGGACACTTTGGACCACAACCTCCATCGTTTTCGCTCATATCTTCGTACTTGGTGCAGAGAATTAGCAAAGATTTTGTCGTTGATATGCTAAACGAGAATTTTATCAATTTTCGACAAATATTTGACGTCTATGTAATAATAAATTTTCTATAACAGATTGAATGATCATTTACGCCAAGTTAAAAGCATAGATGACATATTTCCATACTATTTTGCGGCTCGTTCTATCTCAGTAAACTGGAAGAACAGCGTGATATCATTTGGCGAAAAGAAATATTTTAAATGCCTTTATGTCAGCACACAGCTCTATAAATCGCTAAAAAGGAACTGATAATCCCGGAGAACTATCGTTTTAATGATACAAGCTAGCCACTATTGAGGTAGGATTTCCCAGAGAATCAAGACCGGTTAACAGTTGCACTTGAAGTCTTGATTCTCTGGGACATCCTACGTCAATCGTGACCAGCTTGCACAATTGGAACGACAATTCTTCGGAATTATCGGTTCCTTTTTAGTGGTGATATGATTTTGCCCAAATGTAAATGTAATTTTTTTTGCGATGTTAGGCGCAGTTGTTGACGAGAAAATTTTCATGTACTACGTAGGCTGAAAAGTCCCATGCTCATAACACATAAATGGCACTAGTTTAATTGCAGTCTCCTGTTTTTCAGTTAATACTAACCTTCGAAAGACAGCTCTTAACATTTCATGATATTCTATTTATGAGTTTATGAGTTATTGTGCTCAAAGTGACGCTGCTTTTGTTATTATCAAAACAATGGATCAAAAACAATTTCCTGTTTTAATTTTGCACTTTTTTTGATGAGAAAAAATACTGTTCAAGTAAAGCAATGGCTTGGAAAGTGTTATAGGAACTCCGCTCCATCAGAAACAACAATAAAAATTTAGAAAGCACTGACGTGAGATCAGATTGCTTGGGCGCTCTTGGTGAGCCACTTGCGAGTAAATATTCAAACCATAACAAATCTATAAGCACTCTGATCAGATGAACAATAGTCTTTTCCCCTACTATGGGACACTGCGATGCAAATATAAACGCCTAATGAATGTACAAACCTATATCTGAAATTAAAAACTAATCATAATTTTCCCCAAGTTTTGTTCGAAGCTAAATTCCCTTCTAAAAACTTAATTCAGTGCTTTTCTGAATTTTGACAACGTTTATTTCTCTCATCGTGATAAAATTCTACTTCTATGATTTCACCGAAATAAAAAATTTTGGTTAATTTTACGCCAACTGACACTGATCAATGAGCCCGGCATTTGTCAATCGAATATCGATCTGTGATGGCCATCGCTCAAAGAAAATCATCGGTACTTCTTGAGTAAATGAAAAAAATGATCATATCTTCAGATGGAAAAAAGCTACGACAATGAAATTTGAGGATGAGTAAGATATCGATTACATCAATACATTCACGAATTTTTATTAAAATTTGAGAAATGTCTTATGAGATATTGAGTATTAAAAAATTTTTTTTCGGGGAATTTTTTAAAAATTTTCTAGCGTGACGATTTCTGCGAAATTTTGCGAGCCGTTTTGTTTCAACCTTCCTCAACAATATTTCAAGTATCAACTTGATCCGATTGATATTCTAGTAGTTATTGAGGAAAGAAAATTTCAGATGCTCCTAACTACTGAACCATCCGACGGATTTGGCCCAATAACGAACTTGACCGAGATATTTGGGCAATTAACCTATTCTGAAAATATGAAAACTCTAGCTCATGTTGAAAAGGAACATGAAAGAAAACTTAATTTACTACTCGAAATAAAACGCGTTGGCACAGTCTCTTTAAAATTATTTAATTGAACAAGTCTGTTCGATCCCTTGTGTAATTGATCGAACAGTTATATTTGTTAACCATAATCAATCTTTTCCGAGAAGAAAATTGCACGCCAATTTCAGGGTAGAAATTTATCAAAAGAGTTGTGTTCGATCGCTTTTTACTCATTGAACAGATACATCTGTTGACCAACAGGATATTTGGCCACTCAGGTGGTTTAAAGCATAAGGCTCGATTTCAGGGTTAACAAATATATTGAAGGAACTTTTTATAACTATTTTATTTGTAAGGAATGTAACACTTTGGACGGGGAACATGTGGTCCCATTATATACTTGAGAATGCGATCTTCCAAGAGAGCTCATGGAATTCCATTAGAATGTTCTCGAATGTTTGTACCACACTTTTGCACCAGAAGGATTAGAATATAAAAACTAAAAAGAGATGTATTAAGAGAGAATCACGCAAACCTCCGTACTGTAATCATCAAGCTCAGTTGTAGACTGACGAAACAATAAAGTCGCTTTACTTTTGTAGTGAAATAGTGTTACTATTAGCCCAGCAGTATCAAGTGAAATTTCGATACACCGTTTTGGTATCGACGTATATCTTTGAACCTCTAAGATATAAATCCCAACTGAGTCAATCGAAGATTGGTTCATCAAAAACAGCCACAGTAAACTAACTGTGGTACGCAACAATATTAAAGTCAGAATGTTATCGATATGAAATTTGAATTTTTAAACTAGTATGATATTAGACCTGCGTTGCTAAGGAAAACTTCAGAAAATCAAATATCTGTCAATTTAATTTTGTTATTTGATTCAAAAATTGAGAACTCGGTAATTGTTTAGTAGTTATTTTGAATACTATAAAGTTAAAAATGCTTGATTCTGAGTTTTCTCTGACTCCACCGCAGTTGATAGAAGCAGCGCAAGTAGCGTCACGAAAATTATTGCCAGCTAAATCGCGGATAATTTACGAAACCGCGTATTCAAGATTTAAAGAATGGAAAATGAAAAAGACACGCAGAACTTTCTCGAAGACAGTGTTATTGTCTTATTTTTCGGAACTGTCACAACAACAAAAGCCATCAACAGTGTGGTCGAATCAGTGTCGTATATAGGGGGGGCCCAGGGGCCCGGGCCCCCCGAAATGGATAAAGAAAACTGAACTACTATAATAAATAAAACAGGCTCGGGAAGCATGGCTCCGGCGTCTGATGTGAACATACAACAACTGTTTGTTCGCGTGACGATTTCTAAACTGGTTGGGAACCTATACGCAGGCTCAGATCTTAAAATTCGGAACTATGTGGGTACCAGTTACAAATCTCCGAAGCTCTGATCATATCTTTGAATCCGCGAACGGTTCTTTTCTATCTGCGCTTGCGTGAATAAACCTAATAATAATCTGTAATACGCACGACACGGCTGAAGCCGCTAGGACAGTAGTTGATGATTACCTAAATCTCACGGTTGCGTTCTAAGATCGTAAGAGTATTTTAGTGTTCTCGGGTCGTAATTGAAAGCTGATTAGTGAAAGAAAATCACAATGAAGAGACAAAGTTCAATTCAAGATTTTTTCACGAAAAGACAAAATGTGGATAGGCCTGAAGTTGAAAATTTGGAAGCCCGCGTTGCCGTGGAAGGACAAAGTGAAATTACTTGTGCCGATATCTTTCGAACGAGCTGCTCTGGTCAAGATGTGGAAGGTATTTTTCAAGTTATTAAAAATGTAAACGACATTGGAAATTACTGTCAAAGGAGTTATATTTGTTCATTAACAAATGATGAAAAAGTTTCATTGTTAGAAAATGTATGGAAACCTCAGTCTGGATACAAATTTCCTACCACTTCGATTTCAAACCACACGAGATCCTTTCAAGCGAAATGGCTTGAAGAATTTGAGTGGTTAACTTATTCAGAGGAGAAATGCGGTGCATTTTGTAAATACTGCGTGTTTTTCTCTCGGATCGAAAATGTAGGAAAAGGAGATCACCAATCATTGGGAATATTTGTAACCCAACCTTTCATCAATTTCAAAAAAGCAAAGGAAATGTTCAAGCATCATCAAGATTCAAAATACCATAGACAATCTATTTTGATTGCTGAAAATACAAAATCCTTGATTAAAAATAAACGTGATAGTATTATCGATCAAGTAAATCCTCAAAGAAAATTAGATATTGAAAATAATAGAAAAAAACTGGTTGCTATAATTCAAACTATTAAGTTTTGCGGAAGGCAAATGATTGCTCTCAGAGGTCATAATGATTCTGGACGAGTAAGTCTTGAAGAACCTGACGAAAATGACGGAAATTTCCGATCATTGTTGAGATACCGAGCTAACAGCGGAGATAATCTTCTCAAGGACCAATTGATCAGTGCTGGTGGAAAGACAATGTACACAAGTCCCGTCATTCAGAACGACATCATTAACACATTCGGTTCTTTGATTCAAACCAAAATTGTGGCAAAAGTTAGAAATTCTATCTTCTATTCCGTTTTAGCGGATGAAACCACCGATATAAGCCAAATAGAACAATTTTCGCTTTGCATTCGCTATGTTGAGGATGAAACTTTTAAAATCAGAGAAGATTTCCTAACATTTGTTCCCGTTCATGATGTAACTGGTGCAGGTTTGGCGAAAACAGTACTAGAGACCTTGTCAAATTTAGGTCTTGACTTGAACAAATTGAGAGGCCAAGGATACGATGGTGCTGCCACTATGAGTGGCAAGTTCAGAGGAGTTCAAGCTGCTATCAGAGAAAAACTACCATTGGCCCTTTATACACATTGTTCTTCGCATACACTCAACTTGTGCTTGTCAGATGCAAGTAGCATTTCCTCTATTAGAAACTGCATGGGTGTCATTAAAGAAATATGTGCATTCTTTCATGCATCAGCTAAGAACACAGAGATTTTAAAATGCACGATTTCAGAGTGCTTTCCTGATGGAAAGAGAAGGAAACTGATTTCATTGTGCGAAACGCGGTGGGTGGAAAGACATGACTCTATTTAAAGAAATTTTAGAAGCTATCATACTCTCCCTAAATAAGATAGAAGAATCGAGTGTTTCATCAACTAAAGGATTTGCTTTAAGTCGTGCCATTTTTACTTTCCCATTTATTGTTAATCTTTTCATTTTGAGCCAGATGCTGTCGACTACACACAGCTTGTCTGAGACCCTTCAGAAAAAAAATATTGACCTTAGTCAGGCTATAAGCAACATCACAACTGTTTTAGACCTACTGTCAAAACAGAGATCAAATGCCGAGCAAACCTTCAAACCATTATATGAACAGGTGAAGGCAATAGCCTCAAAACTTTTTGTCACAGAGGAGCTTCCACGATTTTGTCGGCTTCAAACAACACGCAACAATGTACCTCATACCACAGAAGAAGAATATTATAGACGAGCAGTTTACGTGCCATACCTGGATGATTTTTGTGAAGCGTTAAGGGAAAGATTCCAATCTCATAAAGACACAATAATATTTTTACAAAACATTCTTCCACAATTTTGTATCAGAACAGACATCACTTCATTAGACGCTGCATTGAAATTATATGAATCAGATTTGTCATTTAACGACATTGTGCGAAGGGAGTTTAAGCTGTGGCAAGAAAAGTGGAAACAGGAAAGACCTGAAGTTCTGCCAAAAACGGCTATTAGTTCTCTAGAAAAATGTGACAAAGATTTATTCCCCAACATGTATATCCTTCTGAAAATACTAGCTGTCCTTCCCGTGTCAGTCGCTACCGTTGAAAGGACTTTCTCTAGCCTACGAAGACTGAAAACTTACCTAAGGAACACAACATCTGAGAATAGACTAAATGGTCTCGCATTGCTCTCTATTCACAGAAACATCACAGTTAGCGATAAGGAAGTTCTTGATAAATTTGCTAGTGTACCGAGAAAACTGGGGTTTGTTTTGTAACCATCTATGTAAGCGAATGTTCAGCTAACCTCGTCTTCAATATATTTTTTCCACTTATAATCAAATAAAATTTCTCAATGTCGTTTTTTGTGAAAACCTCACTACTCTATCAATTTCTCGTCACGTTGCAGGAGTCCGTTAAATGGGGATAGTTTACAGACGTGAGTGAGGCTAGAAATAGCAACAAATGGTAATTTCTTTGCATCGAATCTGGGGGAGACTTGATGACAGTAAAAAAACATGGCGGTTGGAAGTCATCAACAGTCGCTGAAGGGTATGTTGATGAATCGGTGGCACACAGAACAGAAATTGCTAATAACGTGTTCAAGACGTGTGGCAGTTCTGAAATTACACCAGGTACATCAACAGCAGATGTGTCCATGTCAGAGAATATTATTTCAACACAAGAAAATTCGTCTGTTGAACCGAATAGTTCACGGAACATGTCATTCAAGCAATGCACATTTAATAATTACTTTTGATATAAAGAAAATGTAACTTATATTCAATAGAATATTCTAAAATCAAATATCTTCCATTATCTATTATATATGTATATATATCCGGGAAAAAAGTGAATACCAGGGGAAAAAAGTAATTTCGTGAAAAGTTATATTTTGTTACCTGTCAACAGAGATGAAATGTCAAATTTATTGACGATACCTGAAACTTCCATCGAGTCTGAACGCGCGTTTTCCGCTGCTTCATATTTGTGCAACAAATTAAGAAGTATGCTTTCGGATGAGTCGTTGGATGCGTTGTTATTTATTAGATTTTATTTTCGAGCCTTAAATAGGTAAATTATAGTTTCTGGTAAATTAGATTGAAAATATGAGTCCTATTAACATCGATCTCTTTTGACGAATTTATCATTTTGTTTCGTTTTTGAAGATATAAGTAAAGATTTAAAATAAAGGGTTTCATTTTGTTATGTTTTATTTTCTTTTTGCTACCACTTCCTATTACCAATACAATTCCGTATTAAGTGTTGATAATCCCGAAGAATTATTTTATGTAAGTAAATGGACCTGATGTATATCATCAGATAGAAGATTTTGTAGTTTTTATTCATTGTTAGTGCTGTGTAATAAAGATCAAGAACCACATTTCGATGGTTTAGTTCGACATTGTATTCTGTGACTAACCTCTGATAGTTCCGAAATCTTCCTAAATCCGAAATTTAATACAGTTTTCAGATTTCATCAAGTTATTATAATCGAATCTATTCAAAATAAGTTATCAAAATGACAAGACAAAGGAGGAAGAAAATGCACTTTGGTGATACTCATTTGAAAAAACAGTGGAGAACGAAAAGGCGAACCAAAGATTTAGACGAGGTATGTCATTCACGTGTTTATTAAAACATAACCTTATTTGAACTCGAAACCAATAAGGACGAAGGTGTGTGTTATTTCATAGGCCCCTCACCATGATTTCTGTTTGAAAGATTGAAGTCCAATATTGATAAATTCTGGTGATAATATCAAATAAAGTAAGTTGCAATGTGTGAATATTATTTCAGATCAATGAAGATATCAAACCTGGAAATTGTGAGAAATTACTGAACCAAGAGGTAGATTATGACAAGACTGGTTCAGCTCAGCATTATTGTGTCCATTGTGCTAGATATTTCATTGATCAGAATGCTCTTCAAGACCACTTCAGGACGAAAACTCATAAACGTAGATTGAAAGCTTTGGAGGTTGAACCATATACTATTGAAGAATCAGAAAGAGGAGCAGGCTGTGGAAGCTGGATTCAACCAAAGAAAAGGAAAATTGAAACTCAGAAACCTTTGGAACTTGTAGAACCTGAGGAAAAACGAATGAGAATAGACGATGATTAATTTAAGTAAAATTTATACTATTTCCAATTCATTTCTTTCAGGGTTGATTAATTATAGCTTTAAACGAAATGTCAAGTCTGCTCTCTTTATAACAGGTGAAAAGTCACAACAAATGTTTGTAGCTGTTCATCCTCATGTAAATGCTGATAGAATATTCACAGATGACTTATTGTACAATATTAAACAAAGAGGTACCCATGTTGATCTTGAGAGGCTCAAAAAACGATTCCTTTTCTTCAAAAATATAGAAGAAAAAAAAACTTTACTACTCCGAACAAGAGATGAAATTAATGCTTTATATGATGATGTTGTTCATGACCCTGAAAAAAATATTGATAAAATCAACCAGTTGAGGCTTCATAAAGATGTGGTCAAGGAGGAGCTCAAAGCTTTAAAAGAATTCTTTTCGGATTTGGAAGAAAATGTTATGATATCTATTTTGAATTTGCCAAACGATTTGCATGATTGTACTCCTATAGAAGATCGAATAATTCATCAATGCCTTGAACAACCAAAATATCACACTGAAAGCCATATGAACATTGGCAGTAAATTAGGATTAATGAAAGTAGTAGATTGTTGGGGCTGTTATTTGAAATCTGACGCTTCCTTGTTTGAAGTTGCAATCTCAAATTATTTTATTGAAAAGCTTGTTGATTTACAGTATGTACCATTCCAGAATGCTGATTTTACAAGAAGTGTTGTAATTGAAGGTTGTGGAACCAAAATAGTTGGTAATGAAAAAATTTTAACAATTTATGAACCAAATAAAAAAAATGAAGTGTTGGAGGAATTGAGTCGTCTTCATTTAACTGGTTCAGCATCAATTTATGCTTTCATGGCATTTTTCACAAGACATGTGGTTCCTCAAACACAATTGCCTCTTAAATATTTCTGTTATGGCCGATCTTATAATGGAGATGTAAGGAGTAATGATAACTTATTTAACCTCAATCAGGAATCTGTACTGAATGTTTTCATTGCTACTTCAAAAGATGATGGATGGCAGTATTTTCAATCACTCACTAAGCACATTATCGATATTTATGATAAGCTTGATTTGCATTATCGCTTGGTTTACCTCGAACCTAGTAAATTACATCCCAGTGAAAGTTTGAGATTGTCAATTCAGATGTTCTCAACATTCAATCAGGAATACATTGAAGTGGGCTATGTATCTTACTTCGGAACTTACATTAGTGAAAGGCTATTATTTTGTTCTATTGATAAGAAACAACCAATTTATCCTGAAATAATCAGTGGAAATATTCTAAATGTACATAAAATTTTGGGATGCGCTTTAGAAAATTATGAACCATTGAATAAGAAATTGCTGAATGATTTCTTGTGTACCTTTATACCTTAATATTTTGTCAATATTTGAATTGTTTTCTTGTTATGGTTTAATAAATTGTTATAAATACAATTTTCGAGATAATGAATGCTTTAGATTGTTCCCATTATATTTTCATAAACATAACATTTAATAGAAAAAGATGATGAATAGATAAAAAAGTATAAGGTGATATTCTATAATAGTGCCTGCTGTTTTTCCTTTTGGAATTTCCAAGTTGAATTTATGAAAATCTTACTTTCGAATAAATATACATTTAACCTTGAATATATCTTTTGGGAAACTTGAAAAATTTTAATACACTTGTTTATAAAGAAAATATGAGCAGATTATGCCTGCTGTGAATATTTATTCAAAATTACATCATGTATTCCATACAAAAACTAAACTTATTTTGCATTTGCTTCGAAGACATTGAATTCTTTCAGTGAAGCGCCGTATACATGATTTCATTAAAAATTTATTTATGTTTCTTAATCACTTCATCTAGATGAATATTTACTTGCGTTAGTGAGAAATTGAATTCAAATAGTAATAAATTCAGATGATTAAAATTTTTCTTGTATTCAAAGAAGTAATGTTTAGCACTTATTAGTGAAAAATGATTCTTCAAAGTTATTTGACAAAATAGTGGATCATTGTAAAGAAATGTCCTAACTATAACACAATCAGGGCAAAAAGTATTTTTTTCTGTGTGTTGCTATCATATTTGGCAGAAACAGGCCGAATAGAAATTGTTGAACTTCTTGAATACTGCAAATTTTCATATCTCTTAGGAAAACTGTTTTCTATGAACCAAAATATTAATTTTGTTGACTTCAAGTCAGCGATTTTCATATGTTTATAAATACTACCTTTCAATTTCCCAATGAAGCTGGTTAATTATTTCTCATTTTTTCTTCTGAATACTACAAATTGAGAAAAATGAAAGGTTGTAAATTGGAGGTCTGGTTTTTGATCTTTTCAGGAGTCTGCATTTTAATAAGTGTTTACAAATAAAAGCACTATTATTATACAGTTCTAGGAAATAGTAAAAGTTCAAAATCATAGGTTCACTGTGGAGTTCCTTAGGGGTTTATATAAGGACTCCTTCAGTTGGTGTATATTAATGATTTAATTGACTGTGATATAAAAAAAACTAATGTATTATGCAAATATACTCCAAATTCATTACCACCATTTAAGGAAGATGAATGATATATGACTCTATCATGTAGCACGCTGAACATATGGGTTGTGTGTGGAGTAGGCCTAGCACTTCGATTTTTGAAACTTTTGTTGTGCTAGATTTGTGATGTTTGAATTTCTTCTTTAATCCATGTAGTTTCTAGATTTTTCACAAAATGAGCACAGCATTTTTAGAAAACTTGAGTTTCAACGAGGAATTAATTGTGCTATTCAATTTTTGAGATAATTTCCCGGAACATGGTACCAAAAAGAAATTAAGCCAAATCTCTTTGACAATATATTCACAAAAAACTTCTCTTTTTTCTTTTAAATAGAGGAAAACCGAAAATCGGTAGATCAGTTGATGAATAGTTAATATGGTTAGTGTTGTGAAGTTGACCCAGCACTTCTTGATTTACGAAACAAACATCTTTGTATATTTCATTTGTTGAAAATTTTCTCAAATTCACTAATTAATTTTTTTTAACTAGTTATTTGCATATTTGCAATCTACTGAATGTAGTAATCATTAAATGATATGTTCTATAGCTTCATAGCTTTGGTCGGGTACCATCCATCAATGGTTCTCGGTACCATTATTCCTCTGGTTAGCCTCTTCTCTAAGAGGGGTTGGGCCAGGAGATTCCTTATCATAGTATTCTCATGATTAGTGGTTCAGGCCTTCTACTTGTTGCTTTTTGGTTACGGTATCTTTTATGGATTTTATGCTGTAGGCTATGGTTTGTTACACACCAGGGCGATCCGGCCATCATATGGAGCGTTTTTGATTGGAAAGACTCCAGTATGTTTGTGTTTGAGGGCTTTGAACATCTCCATAGTTCAATTCCATATGTTCACTGGTTTGAGGATAGATTGTCACCTGTCTTCTGTTCAATAGCCAATACATTTGCTTCACCTTTATGTCAAGTTATCTCCCTTATCTTTTATACGAGTTCTCCAAGTCAATTTCTCATCCAAATATAGTCCAAGGTCCTTAATCTCTGTCGAAATAGGTATGGGTGCGTTTTGTAATTTAACTTGTGGTTTCCATGTTTTATTGGTGAAGGTGACCTGGGCTTTCTTGGTATAAATATCTTCCATATTTGAGGCCACTCAGATAGTGTATCCAAGTGAATCTGATGTTCTAATTGCTGTGTCATCTGAAAGCGTTGCCATGATTGACTGCTTGTGAGATATTCGAAGTGAATATTGGGTGAAGTATAGGTCCTAGAACGCCAATCTTAAGCTTTTGTAATCAGATAGTGATTCATCTTTTTTAATTTGTATGTAGCGATCACTCAAATATGACATCAATATTCGATAAATACGATCAGGTAAAATTTTTTTCAACTTGTATAGCCTTTCAGCACGAGGAAAAAAGTTTACAAATTACATGGAAACTCGCTCTATTTGGCCTTTAGGACATAATCAGATGACAAAAATGGTCAAAAAAATTATACTACAGGGGATTCAGAAAAAAAGTACCAACACAATTGTGTATGCTGGGGTTCAATTCGTACAAAATAGTGATGAAAAATTATTCAGTATGAAACTTTAAAAACCAGTTTTGTATCTTTTGTAATGCATAAATAAACATTGCATTTGATGCAACTTGTACGGGTCCTACTTTTTCAACCATCACGCCGACAAAACCTCGCAGTTGTTGTATCGACGGTGGGAAAATGCTCGTATCCATCATTTTTTTATCTTTACCAGGTAGAGGTGCCCTATAGTTTTGCAATTTAGAAATTGATTCGGCTTCTTCATCTTCGATTTCATCTTGGTATTCATTAGGCCTCTTTCTTTTCGGTGTGACTAATAAACCTTCACCTATTTCTATCCGAAAATTCAGAAGATCTTTAATTTTTCCTTTTGGAACCCCTGTTGCTCTACTATCTTCTCGATATTGCATCCAAGAGTTAACAACAGCTATATCCAAAAATTGCAGAGTAACTTTCAAAGTCCATTTTTTTGTTTTTATGAAAGTTCTATAATACTCAAGCTGCTGGTCTTAAAGTCTTAAATATCCACGCCACCCATGTTATCATTGTAGCTTTTAACTATTTCCGGACATCTAACATCCAAGTGCTGTTTTTCCTTTTTACACCACCTTTTCACTGTATGTTCAGGTTCAATACCAGATGTGTTCGAAAGCAAAGTAACCGTTTTTGTATCCTTCCATTTCACTGCTACCATATTTACTTCATTACAAGAGAGTTGTTCACTATCACCTCTGGCAAATTTTTTTTTACCCCATGTAAATTTAGTTTTTTTCTTTTTTAGTGAGCTATTTTTTTTCCTGCTCCACGCCATCAGATGGCACTGTTTTTTATACTTGTTCTATGCAGTCATCTGATGAATCAGAGTCGCTCTCACCAAGACTTCTTGGTGGAATGGCACTGCCATCCATCCAAGTTGGGTCAGTACGTGAGTCATCTCCTCCTCTTATCTTATCTCATGGTTCACTAATTCTAACACCTCCTCGACATCTTGTTGTTTGTCTAAGTTGTAATCTAGAAAAAAGAGAAAGACTCACATGCAAACATCTAGCCCGCACAAATGTATAAGTGCAAATTAGGTACTAACAACGTAACTACACAATTGTGTATGTATATGTTAAACGTTCAATTTCGACATGAAAGTAAAATTTTTATTTGAATATCAATATATAGTTATTTGCTATCATAATTGTGAATTCAGAACATGCAGTATCACTTTCGAATTATTGTTTGTTGCTAGAAAATAATTCTTACATTTTCTGCGAAAATTTCGACCTTCCATCTTACCAAACACAAACACTAGAATGAAAAACCCAAACAAACGCACGTGACTTGATGCCGGTTCCAACTCGGAACGGGTACCTACACAAACTATGTCGCGCGTCAAGAATGTTATATTTCGCGAATTTTCAGTTAATACGGAATGTTAAACTTAAACCACACAATTGTGTTGGCAGGTGCTGAAAGGGATAGAAGTCCCCTGTCAAACGCTTGTTTTACATCTGAAAACACTTAAGTGCAGTCAGTATTCTCCAGTTCAAAGGCATGTTTTTATATTGTTGTATTGTAGCATGCTTTTTTCCAAATCCAAATTGGTGGTATATGTTCTTTCAGTGATGTTTCTTCATCTAGTCTTTTTAGTAAGAGTTTTCCGTTTGGCCCAACAACAAATTTGACCGAGATATTTGGACCAATAACCTATTGCGAAAATATGAAAACTCTAGCTCATGTCCTTAGGAAATAACGTGCATGGTCAGCCGCAGAGACATACTCAAGTTTGACTACATATTCTTCATTAAGGAGTCGACCGATTGAGACCATTTCTGGCTTGATATTCGATAATTATAGACAATTCAGCAGAACGATGCATGATGTACTATTTTAATGAACTACAACAAGCGCACAAAAATGAAAATCACCTAAATAGATAACATACTGCAATAAAACTAAGTTCTTCATGATTATAAAATATGCATTTATATCTTACCAACCACAATGAATGTCAACAGAAAAACAATTTCATACAAAGCTGCAAACTGATTCAATGAAGTTACAAGCTATATGTCAATTTACAAAAGGAATTACAAACATTTAGAGTAACTAGAAAAATATATATTCATGTTATGTTGTTTCTTTTAGGATATTTTTATTTTATTGAGCTGTTGAAGACTATATTTATTTTGGTTCAAATATACAGGGTGGCCATTTGAAAACGAAACAGACCAGAGTACAGACGAAATAAATTTTTTCGATAGAAATGCTCGGACAGGTCGATTTCTGTTTCGAGGGGGACAACTTAAGGTGTAGGTTACGGACGCATAGCGCTTCAACCCTGCTACTACAACCCCATCCCCAATTTTTGAATAGGGAAGATGGGGTGAGTGACACCTCATTTGAAAGGTATTTTTATACTGATTTCAGCACAGTAATTGTAAATTTTTTCATTTTAAGCATTAGTTCTCGAAATATCCTTAACTAAGTATTTGAAAATGAAGTGGTGTTTTCATGGCACTTGTAGTGTTTTTTTGTGAAAAATCGACATTTTGAGCTTCAAAACAACCATGACTGGCTTCCTTCCTCCAATCCACTGACATAGAAATCTTTAATCAAGATGTCAAACAAACAAAGCGTATTGCGAAGGAGCTCAATCTTGCTGAAACTCAATCTAAATTATCTTCGATATAATTTGCAGTATTTCCAATAACATGCGGTAACACTTGATCGATAGAAATCTCCAAAAAGTCCAAAAACGTACATATCTCTAATCAGATTACCAGGTAAGAAAATCAAATCATTAATGATGCCACAGAAATATTCCAGTCTTGAGAAAAACTCAATGTTTGGGCTGGAATATTTGGTGACAACATTGTCGGCCTGTTCTTTTTACCTGGTAATCTTACCAGAGATATGTATTTGGACTTATTGGAAAATCACATTGATCCAATTTTGACGAAAATTATTGAAAACAGCAGGATGGAGGTCCTCCACACTACCCCTTACCAGTTCGAGAATATCTGGATCAAAGATTTCCAAATCGGTGGATTGGAAGAAGGGGTCCCACTGAATGGCCAGCCAGATCTGTCACCACTAGATTTCTTTCTTTGGGGCCACTTGAAGAGTAAAATTTACTCTACACAGCCCGATTCCATAGAAGATTTAAGAAGACGTATAGTAAACGGATGTCATCAAATCACTCCAGAAATGCTGCAAAATGTGCGCCATCGTTTTGAACAAAACTTATTTCATTGTATGGAAGCTAATGGTGACAATTTGAATATTTAATTAATTGATGTGAGTTTTTGATAAATTATTTACTTTACTTTGAAAAGTTTTATTTCTTAGGTCGTTAGATTTCTCAAATCGTTCTGATACCGTATAGTTGGAGAATGATTTCAGTGAATAAAACAGCTAGTCGAACATCTGACCCTAGTAGCATTAACACGTTCGGTATGACTTCATTTGCTCAGTGGTAGATGTTTTTCAATTTCAAATACAAGTACGGAAATTTTGGTGTTTCGTTGTCAATTATTCGCAAAAAATTAATTTAAGTGATAAAATTAACTAACGCATGAATATTTCGAGAACTAATGCATAAAATGAAAAAACAATTACTGTGCTGAAATCAGTATAAAAATACCTTTGAATTGAGGTATCACGCACCCCATCACTAGTCTGTTTCGTTTTCAAATGGCCACCCTGTAAAGAAATGAAGATGTGGACAACTACAATAGAAGAGATAGAAAATTGTCACAGTTATCACAATGCCGAAACTGGGAGAAAAGCAGATAATAAATGCTGAAGAAGAGTCATATTACTAATAAAACGCAGTCATATATTTAAATTGTTTACTTGTACTGTTTCCATATAATATATATGCACACAAATTTTTTCATAAATGTGTTGCTTTGTTATACAAAAATACAAATATGTGATTTTTCACAGAACAATCTTCAAAAACATTTTGGCGAAGTATTCCTTAGGCAAGTTCAAATTTGTTTATAAATAATCTTTTTATCAATCACAGCCCTACCTAACACATTCTATCACACGAACAAATCTCAAGAACTAAACCTACAGAGAAAATGTAATGCAAAAAACGCCAATTCCTCTTAACTTAACAATTCTGATATTTTGTCATAATAATTGAATACATAATTTGCAACAATGCAATAATTCAACAAGTTATCAACATTTTTGTAAATATCCACAAAGGTCATCATTATCAAAAGGACTAAAAATTTAATTTCACTAATATTACCATACATAAATAAACCTTTCGTCACCTTTGAGAAAACTAATATTATTTTATTCTCAGTCATAAAATTAGTGGTTTGATCGTAATTTCCACCTCAAAAAGAGGAAGGCAGTTATCCTCAAAATGAGGAATATAACCAGAAGAGCTATAATATCAAGAGAATATTGTGAGTTTTGCATGTCCAGTTCTTCCAATGTTGTTGAAGGATCTTTGAAGTGGCAGTAAGCTTGATGGCATTCAAGTTTAGTCCTGTTGAAACCATAAGTGGCAAGGGCTGTACCTTCAAAACCATATCTGATGTAAGACAGATAAGTAATCCATCGTAGGTAAATTGGGATTGCATCAAAGGATACAAAGAAACCAGAGAACAGCAGGAATGGTACCGACATTACAGGTGCTAAGAACACACCATTCTGAAACAAATAATCATTTCATTAAACTTGAAACTTTTTTTCCATCAATAATTTTTAAAATATAAATCCATCATTCATCATTGCCATGTTATGTTGATAATGAGTGAATGCAAGTTGGATTTTATGTATGACAGTGGTTGGCATTGTGCAAGGAATAATACATTTAAATATATGGCGTTTTTTTTTTGGAATGATACAATTTTCGATAGTGATGAATAAAATTTCTAAAATACTGGTGTATACCCTCCCATAATTAGAGGATAAATCAAAGACTTACTCTGTGAACTTGAATGTAATTCGGATAAGCACTTATTCCAAATTTCAATTTATTCTGAGAAAAGTATTGATTATATAAAAATTTATACACTTGCACTGATTATTTGTCCCAATTGATTTATTGAAACAAAATGGTTTAGCCTTCCGCAATATTGATTTATTGAAGAAATTATAACAACATTAACCAATGGACCGATAATTGACCTCCACGATCTTGCGACACATCTCTATTTTGTTTGGAGTCATGTCAAGTCATGGTTTATGCTGATAAACTAGAAAAATAAGACCCTTTGGTAACCAATGTATCTTTTATTGTGAATGAAAATAAATGGTTCAAAATTATATAATATTATGTTTCAAATAGAAACAAAAATCAGCTCTGATCTTAATTTAAATGTTTTTCATTTTGATTCAAAGTTTGATCTAAAATAACATCTGATATCAATGGAAAATATGTATTTAATTTGTCAAAACAGTATTTTTTTCAATATTGCATTTCAATAATGTACTCAAAAATATTTCAAGCATTCTTGTAGTTATGCATGACCTTATTGACAAGTCTCACTGAAAAAGTGTGTGTGTTTAGTTGAGACAATTTTGGAAAATTATTGCAGAGATCCAAGCACAATTAACTTTAACGGCACTTTCAGTCTCCTTCAGAAAAAATGTAAAAAACTTGGCATAAAGCCAAGAGCTTTTGAACGCTCTTTATTTGTGTGATAAGAAATTGTACAAACAATAATGGAGTAGGGGAATGAATGACTAATCTAAACTAGGATGTATAATTGAAGGACAATTTCTGAATGAACAATAAAAATATTTGATGACGAGATATTGTTGATGATGGAGCTCGTATTGAATGATTGTTTGGGCTATTACCATCATCTATTGTGGATGTAATGATTTCCGACGTTTCGATAGACATCTTCTATCTTTATCAAGGAGGAAAGGTAAAAAGCTTTTTGAAAATTATCAATTTTCAGAAAGTCAATATTGACAGAAGTCATGAAAGAAAATGAACGATGTTATATACTCATCTGTGATATGATGATCTTTTTAAGTTGGATCGAACTATCGGCGTCCAAACTTCTGGCAGATCTATAGATGGAGCACTTATATGGAATCAGGTGTTATTTTCATAAATGCTGCTTCTTTGATTTTTCTTCTTGCAAGTTTTTCTTCTTTGGATATTATTGATGCTTCATCCCACTTTATACGATGATTCTCATCTACAGCATGTTGGACCAACCTGGATTTGTCGCTGTCTAGTACTCGTAGAAGCTTCTGATGTTCTTTTATTCGTACATTCAGAGGGCGTTTAGTTTCTCCGATGTAAGATCTTCCGCACTCGCAAGGTAATTAATTCATATATGCAGTTCTTTGTCCTTTGTGTCTCATTATTAGGCTTAACTTTTGTAAGTTTAGCTCTGATAGTGTCTTGAGTTTTGAATGCAGTCGTTATGTTGTATCTATTTCCAATTCTTCTCATTTTCTCCGACAAACCTTTTGCATAAGGCATTACGGTTTTAATGGTCTGATTTATATCTGTTGGTTCAGGTTGACTTTCTCGTGTTCGTCTAGCTTTTTCTAATATCTTTTTGGGGTAGCCATTGCTTCTAAGAGTTTTCGAGATGTTATTTATTTCTTCATTTTGGTCTGTTTCAGTGCAACAAATATTTATTGCTCTATCAAATAAACATTTTGCTACTCCCAATTTAGTGTTTAGTTGGTGGTTTGAATCAAAATGTAGATATTGTCCTGTGTTCGTTGACTTTTTATACACAGTGGTTCTTGGGATTCCATTTTGTTTATGTACGAGTACATCTAAGAATGGAAGTTGTCTGTCTTTCTCGATTTCAATTGTGAATTTAATTGATTCCTCTTGATTGTTTAGATATTGAAGAAATCCATCTATAGTGTCTCTTCCATGTTGCCAAATAATGAAAGTATCATCTACATATCTTTTCCACAGTTTGGGTTTAAGTACATATTTTTCTAATGCCTTCTGTTCGAAAATTTCCATATATAAATCAGCTAAAATTGGTGATAGTGGTGAACCCATGGCCATTCCGAATTCTTGTTGATAAAAGATAAAAAAAGATCTGCCAGAAGTTTGGACACCGATAGTTCGATCCAACTTAAAAAGATCATCATATCACAGATGAGTATATAACATTGTTCATTTTTCTTTCACGACTTCTGTCATATTGAGTTTTTGAAAATTGATAATTTTCAAAAGGTTTTTTACTTTTCCTCCTAGATAAAGATAGAAGATGTCTATCGAAACGTCGGAAAACATTACATCCACAATAGATGATGGTAATAGCCCAAATAATCATTCAACACGGGCTCCATCATCAACATCGTCATCAACAATGTATCTTGTATTGTGAATGAAAATAAATGGTTCAAAATTATATAATATTATGTTTCAAATAGTAACATAAATCAGCTTTGATCTTAATTTAAATGTTTTTCATTTTGATTCAAAGTTTGATCTAAAATAACATCTGATATCAATGGAAAATATGTATTTAATGTCTCAAAACAGTTTTTTCTCAATATTGCATTTCAATAATGTACTCAAAAATATTTCAAGCATTCTTGTAGTTATGCATGACCTAGGTGGGTTGGATTTAGTGTGACTTATTGACAAGTCTTACTGAAAAAGTGTGTGTGTTTAGTTGAGACAATTTTGGAAAATTATTGCAGAGATCCAAGCACAATTAACTTTAACGGCACTTCTTCAGAAAAAATGTAAAAACATAGGCATAAACCCAAGAGCTTTTGAACGCTCTTTATTTGTATGATAAGAAATTGTACAAACAATAAAGTAATTCACACGCAGGGAATGAATGGCTAATCTAAACTAGGATGCATAATTGAAGGAAAATTTCTGAAGGAACAATAAAAATATAAGTATTTTATTTGAATAATGTAAAAAATATGCCGTAAACAGTGAAGTAGCATCCTTATTTAGGCTTCAAACTTGTAATGAAACCTACTATTATGTCATATTCATGAAATACAATGATCCTACCTGTACATTCATGGCAGCACCAACGACCAGACCCACACTCTGAGCTACAAAAGATACCAGAAGACAAGCCAACAGGAACATGCTGAATCTTTCATAATCTAAAGGTTGCCCTGTCATAAAGTATACTATGGTAACATATAGAATACAGCAAACAGTCTAAAAAAAAAAACAGTTATATAATAAGTATCAAATGTCACTAAATATAATAACATACCTGAAAAGGTATATCTGAGATTGTTATAGCCAGATAATACGATTTCAAGGAATACCATCTATTAAAATGTTCTTTCAGTAACACCGGCATCTCCAGGGGAAAAGATAAGATTGTGATGGTCATGGACGTGTACATAAGGAACAACATATTGAAGAACAAGAAACCCAGATTACTCAATACTTTTCCACCGTCGTTTCCTATATCAAAGTAGAGGGCCCCAATAAGAATACCCACTAGTATATGAGCGAAGAGTCTGAGATACATGAGAGTCTGAAAAACATTGAAAGAGTTGAATAACAAGCTTTTTTATTTTGCATTTTCTTTTTACCCAATCTCTCCGGCTGAACAGTAGAGCACGATTAAGGATAATGAAGAACTGTTGAAATTCTGAGTTTCCATAACGTGGTTGATTTTTAGGGATAACTTCGTCAAGAAGAGTAGTTTCTACACTTGCATTTTCTTTTTCATTGGCAATTGACGCAACTGTAAAAAAAGACAAACATATTATTGTCATGTAGGTTATTCGAAAACAAAATTTACAAACACCTTAAATGTCGAATCTGCGAATGAAACTTATTTTCACCTTTAAACATATCAAACTTAAAAAACGTAGAATTAACAATTGTAAAAAAAAAAACTGAACAAAAACCAGAAAACTTTTTTAAAACAGTGTTCATTTCTTTGAGAATATTGTTCCCATAAGGGTTACGTGCAAAATCAACGTCAAACTTCGTCAATGAAACATCCAAGTAGTTCATGATCAATATCAGGTCAGAAACTTGTCTTTTCGAAATAGCTTGTATAATTTATATTAACAGTCCACAATAAAAATTGGTTAGAATGAATCTTCAAGCTCAGTGTTATCATTACGATCAATGATTTTGAAAATAAGAAAAAGAAAGCAGGATTTGTTGTTTCATTTGCATTTGGTTATGTTATTTTAGGTATAATTTCTTTGTGGTGTTTTTCTTATCGTTGCTCAGATTTCATTTGTACATGTGTTCCAAAGTATCAGGCACTTAGTGGTAACGCATTTCAATATCTTAGATCTAATAAAAGTTATGATTTCATCTGCTTGTTTAGCGAAAAGCAAAGAACTCATCACTTTGGCCAAATATCTATATCTTAAATGTTTGGTTCAAACTGGTATCAATCTTTTGAGTTAGATTTGATGTTATTCTTTGGTTGAAATCGATTATATTAGAACGTCCATGAACACAAAACACGGAATAAGGTAGAGTTGAAATTTTCAGAGTAGGATTGAGAGATTAACATCTTAGTTGTTGAAGAGAAATTTTTGATGATGGAACTCATGTAGAATTATTATTTGGGCAGTAACAACCATCTTTTTAATATTTGAAAAATATCAAATTCGCACTTATCTGTAGTTCAAAGACTTTTTCAAGTTACTTTGAACAATCATCCTCCAAATTTGTGGCAACTCAATTGATGGTGGTCGATTGAATCACTTTGACGATAAGATGTAGTTGGTAGCAGGCAATTTTTTCGTAATTTGGAAATGAAAAAATGGGGTTTGTCAAACTGATGACTTAAAGATTCTAAAGAAGTGGTTTGAACTAAAGAAACTCACCTTGAATCAGACAAAAACCAAATATTTAACCTTTTCATCCAATAAAGTCAGGCTTCCAGATTTAGGAATGCTCCAAGTGAATAGTCAACTGAAAATCTCCAACACAAATGCCACAAAATATCTGGGAATTCACATAGATCAACATTTGAGATGGGACATACACATGAATCATCTAATGAAAAAGTTGAGAGGTATAGCGTACAGATTCAGAGTCATACGCAAAGAAGTACCGTCTGTACATCATCTCCAAGCACTCTTATGTTGATGCATTAGTTCAGTCTCAACTGTCATATGGGATAATTGGATGGGGGGGAGTATTGGATTGCCATAAAAGAGGAATGGACACTATACAGAAATACATCTCAAAAATAATGTACAGAAAAAATTTTACATTTCCTAGTCGAGAGATTTATGAAATATCGAAAGCATTGGATATCAGACAAATTTTCGCGAATAAGATAATCATAAGCATTCAACAGAAAAAAATACCGTTGCAAATGAAAGAACATCATTTCTCAACACGAACAAAGAAAGACAACTATAGAACACCGAAGGCCCAAAAAAGAATAGGACAGCGAAGCTGCACATATCTGGCCCCAAGGCTCTATCCAAATGTAGCCAACAGAATAAAAGGAATAAATAATATAAAAAAATTTAAGAGAGAATTAAAAAACTGGTTGATTACCGGAGATAGATCGTGGGCACACAAAATAATAAACTCTTCATGAAAGAGTTGAGGAGCAAATAGTGGATGATGACAAAAATTCCCGAACTATACCACACTAAACCCCAAACTGCGACAAAGAGAGACCCGATTGAGACAGGATATCTGATAAGGAGTGAGATAATACCAAATGTGACAAAGAAAAAAAAAAGGAGGATTGATTTAATTTAAAAATCGGCAAATTTCGATGTCGATGACAATTCAGCTGCCGTTAGAAACAAATTTATTTTTCACAACTGTAAACCGTTATATAATAATAGCTCACAGTTTTTTCTCAGAGTTTACTGCATATTACATATTGTATAATATATTATGTTGAATAAACTCATATCTATCTATCTATCAAAGGTCAAGAGCTTACTTAAAGAAAGATGTCAATTTCTATGAGAAAGATATACTTTCATTTGGTTGATATTCAAGAAAGGGGCAAATTAGAGATTCGAAGAAAACCGTGAGTGGTTATTTTCAATTCAAAATAAATGTTTGTTCATATTTTCACATTCATTGTCGCGGTTATTTAAGTATCACACTAAACCAGCGTCTGGGAATTTACTTTAGAACAAATCCGCAAAAGCTCCTGACCTCACGTCCGTGCTTTCCTATTTTTTATTTGCAGGATAAAAGATATCTATCTTGACTTTCATACTTAATTGATGATGAAATTATTCCATTCTGATTCCAAAAGAAACATTATTGTATTTTATTAAACATTTAGTCCGTCGTTTGCCGATTCTTCTTTTGAAATTTTCGGCTTCCTCCAGTTATTTCATTAGTACTTCCAAATTATTTGTTCGATGAATAAAACTAATGTCATTGGGACAACAAAATGAGTTGTTTTGACTTCAGATATAAGAGGTTCTGTTATCTGATTGTTAGTTTCATCCACCGGACAGTGAAATAATCGTTTCTCTATTTCAGTGTCGTAATGAGTTCATTACAGTATTAAAACAGTGCTGTAATGAACTCATTACAGCATTGTTTTTAGTTATATTTTTCGTTTTGTGGTTGACAACACTGACATCCTATCCTTTCAAATGTCAACCAGCGTCCATTGCATGACAATTGTCAATATTAAACCATGTAGAGATTTGAACGCACTATTCAAATTCTATAATCTGTCAATTTTCGTATCAGTCACACCAACTGCGAAAATAAAATACAAAAGGCACTAGGAGGTATAATCTGAATTTTTCATTGAATTCCAATAAATTTCTCACAATTCTTGACTGAAATAGAGAAAATATCGTCTAATACTCGTTGCAGAAGGCAATTCCAACACTCAATATGGCATTCGTGTTAGAATAGGTTGCCATTCTGCAACTTGTTTTAGAATATACTATTCTGAATCTTTTTTTCGATTTTCAAATATTTCCCAGGATAAAACCTAAAAAAACGTCACAGTCAAATGATAATAGTCGAAATATGATGCCTTTTAGCTGCCAGAACGTTTATATGTAAAACACATCCAAACAAATGGAACAGCTGATTTTTGATTCCAATTAAGATGTCTAAACTAATGCTGTATGCACTGATTAGATTTTGTTCCACGGGTTTGGCGACAAGAGGACTCTTTCCTTCGCTTTTGGTTATAGCGTTTCCTGCTTCATCAGAGTCGATCTGCACTGAGTGCAACACATGACGTCATGCACTTTTTACATGTTATCAGGTCAAATCAAGCGGAAAACGAAATCGACACTCGGTGTACTACATATTTAATGAGTTTGAATCTATTTATGAATATTTTTCTCTTATTCCTTTATATCTTGTGGTTTTATAGCTGAATTCAACTAGTGCAATGTTATATTGTTTTTTATTATTTTTTCGCTCTTTCGAACAGCATATTTTCTATAAAGCAAAAAATTTTTTTAGTACAATTGCTTTGTAACGAAATATTGAACTGTGCAATAAAAAAATTCTGAATTAATCGTCACTGATGAATATATAACACCGATCAGTTTTGAAAAATTCCATGTGAACTACATAGGTAGCACACATTCGTACTTCGGAATATTTTTCTCCCGATTCAACATATCCCTCAGGTCTCTCATTTTTTTAAAAAATGTTAACCTCCAATAGAAGATGAAAATTTTAAAAAAACACTCCACAAACAGCAAAACGATAACATTTGTTTTTGTCAATATTTTCTGCCATATTTGCACTGGATTTGATGCACTGACTCCTATAGCCAGTGCCGAAAAAAGTGCACAGAGTACACACTGAGAGCGATCCAGATGTAAGCAGAAAACAGGTACTCTGTAAAAGTTCGCACCGAAAAGAAGCGGAAAACGACACATCTGAATGGTGCAACACTAGTGCGCACAAGGGCAACAAGTAGAAAACGGCATTAGATGTCGCCGCACTCCACTTACGTCAAATTGACAAGTCTTATATCAATTTCGCGCTTTAGATTTGAATAATCAGGTGAAATACAGCAATGTAGTGAATTTTTCAATTCAGTTCCACAAGAAAAATTGTTCATAGTTAACGAAAATTGCATGAAATATGCTGCAAGTTTCGTAATGAAGAATTCTGTAATGCAAACATTCCTTGCATCGTTGACATTAATCTGTCAAATATTCATGAATGATTTGCATGGTTGCGCTCTCACGTAAACTTCATAGGAAACAATCCCCTTGTGCCAAGATTTGGAATGACATTTCCATTCAAATTTTCCGAAGTGCATACATCAGTATTTTAGGTAGCTTAATCCAGACTGACAGTTCTCTCTGATGAATTTTAATCTAAAATTTCTAATAGACAGTGCAGATAGAATATAAAGAAAGAGAGAAGCCTGCAATCATACTAATGGAGGAGCCATTTGCACATTCAAGCATGGTTTGAGGTTCTTTATCCAGCGTTAATTCTGAACGCAGCCATGGTAGATTGAACACACACAAAGATAATATTTTAAAACGTATAATCTAATAATTAATTAGAAAATGTGAGCTCAATTATACTTACCGGTTTTATCGACCATTTTCTCCGCAACCACATTCTCATTGAAACCATATTCAGGTTGACTTGTAACATTTCCGTTTCCATTTGACCATTCATTTGCATTGTTGAGAGCCCCGATTGCCTTCATATCAGGGAAAGGTTTCCCATCTCTGATATCATGTTTGCCATTAGCAATTGCGCTTTCAAGTTTTCTTATGTGATTTCCATATTCTCCACAAGCCACTTCAATGATATATGATGCAGGATTATGGTAAGACGGACACTGAAGTCCTAATGTTCCCAAGAATGGAACCAACTGCCTCGTGGAACCTTGGTATACGCAGTAACCATCTGCTAACGTGTACAGCTGATCGAACATTTCAAACAATCTTGCTGAAGGTTGGTGAATTGTGCAAATTATGGTCCTGCCGCCAGCGGCTAAGGTTTTCAGCAGAGAAATGCATTGAAAGCAAGATGAACTGTCTAGCCCGCTAGTCGGTTCGTCAAAAAACATCACTGGGGGATTGCTAACCAATTCCAAGGCAATTGATATTCTTTTCTTTTGGCCCCCAGACAGACCGCTGGTCATTGTCCTTCTGTGATCAATCAGTCCAAGTGTATCCAAAATTTCATTAATCTGCAAGAATTCGAAGTTAGCAGGGAATTATTGATTAAATATTAGATTGATTAATGCCTTTATTTTCAGAGTTATTATCATAAGACAATAAGATGGAAACACGTCAAAGTATCATACAGAATTAAGAATCACCAGAGCGCATACAAACTACAAAAAATACGAAGAACAATGCAACTATCGAGTATGGTTCACATTTCATAATCATCAAAAATATACACTTTCTGAATGTTTGAAGTTTTGCTACTGTTAACCAACTCAAAGTGATCAGGGTAAACATTCCCTGACGAGAATGACAGTTTAAATGTCGCAAACAGGCGAAGAAAAGCGACACAAGATACCTCGGCAACGGAAGAGGAAACTAATTCTCAATTCCAAATGGTAACAAGAAAAAAACGGGAAAGAAAGGTATAGAACCTGAAATACCTTCTAAAAAGAAAGACGAAAAAATCATCCCCAGAAATCAATACAGGTAATCCTTACACCTTCAAAGAACCAAATAATATGCAAAAGACTAATCAACAAAACACCCAATCCCCAATCATAAACACTGATAAAGAAACGAGAGATAAAAACACATCTGGAAAACAGAATACAACGCACAAAACATTCAAGAATCAGTTTCTCTTGAATACACTACCCAACACAAACAGAATACAAATCGCGAATGCTTGGATTCAAATATTTCCAACTAATACGGACATAATAATACAAACAAGGAAAGGATTCACAGTTAAATCAGACAACACCAAAAACAACTTAACTAAGGCTCTTAAGTACCTTAAAAAAGAAAACACGATATTGAATTTTTCTGAAACAATAGAAAACAAAACATTTGACCCAACTAAAAGATCAATTGAATCTTACTCTGCTGTCATCTCTAACGTGGAGATAGAAATAGAAGAGCAAGAAATCGCTACGATTCTAAACACAAACCAAATTAAACATCGATATTGCAAACGAATCATATCCAGAAAAACAAACAGACCATCACTTTTTGTTAGAATTATCACAGGGGATATCGTATCTTATGAAAGGCTAATAAATGAAGGAATCTATTACAAATGTAGACACTACATCGTAAATCCAAGCCATCCACCAGATCCTGTTCCAATACCTTGTACCAAATGCTCACTATTCACACATAAAACGGAAGACTGCAAGGAACCTACGAAGTGCAGCAAATGTGGAGGCAACCATAGAGATACACAGTGTGATACAAACCTTCCACAAAAGTGTGAAGCATGTAACTCTACTGAGCATGTGCCTTGGTCAATGAAGTGTCCAAAAAGACCACTCAAACCTATAGAAGGAATACCTAATGTGAAAATTCGTTCAATAATTAAAAAAACCGTGGAAATTGACAAAGACAAAACAGAAAAAAGTAGGATTCACCAAAACATAACAATCCACGATCACATTATTGAAACATATATTAATAAAATTAACAAGCCAAAGAATATGGACAGACAAATGCTTATACAAAAACTGCAAAAACGATTCTTGAAACTTATCGAATAAACACAATACCAACTTTTGTGGGAAACCGCCGCTATATGTGCTGATGTTCGATATGGAAAAAGAACCCAGAACGGTCGACACAGAACCTTCCGGAAGGAACACAACTTCATGGAACTGTTAATGATTAAGATGGTCTATTGTAATATGAACAGTTTGAATAACAAAAAAGAACTGATACGTCATTATATAGAAAAAAATAGAGTAAACTGGGCAATGTTTGTAGAAACCAAAACGGATGAGAAAACATTTTCGGCTACAAGGACTGGAGAACAATATGCAAACATGGAACTATACTAAACCAGAATGTCCGTGGGGAACAATGGTACTGGCTGAGAGAATAGTCCAAATTGGAAAAAGCAACCCACCACATTTTAATAACCAGTGGAATGACGTCCTTCACTTCACTATCCCCCTTCAAAATGATAAGCTCCACATATTTCTTGTATACATACATCACTCTAGCAGACTGATTGAGGAAAATTCATTTGTCAAAAGCTTCACAGTACAAATATTGCATTATTTTGGGAGATTTTAACATGAACACCCCAAGAAGAAACCAACTCCACAACTTCCTGAGGAACTCTGATTTCAGCAAGATCGACACCCCTCCAACATTCATAGTGGGAAAAAACCCAGACTCTACACCTGATATCATTTTATGTAATGAGAAATGTAAGGAACAATATCCAAAACATAAACCTCAACCTGATCTAGGATCCAACCACCTTGCAATCGAATTCACTATAAATACCAACAGAAACCCAGTAAGATACCCACAAGAAACAAGGTACATATTTTAAAAATGCAACATCGAGGAAGTAGATAAACAAATATTGGAAATAATAGACCCAGAAATCGAAATCACCACAGAATACATAACATTCTTCCAAAATTCTCTCTCAAATATAATAATAAAGCAAACACCCACCTCAAAGAAAAAATATTATAGTCAAACACTACCTCCATATATTCTCAAGTTAATACGGGTGAAAAACAATTATATCATGAATTTCAAATTAATAACGACAGCAATTTGAAAATAAAATACAACAATCTCAATAAGGACATCCACAAACTCATTTTAACCTACAGGTCCATAAGTATTTAGAAGCATGCAAAGAAATAGAGGAACAGAAGGGATGAACATACTGGAGGACAATCAAGAAATTAAGCAAATACACATCACATAATCTCACAGATCCAATACAGGTCAACGGTAAAACACTTATAAATGATAAAGAGATCACTAATGCATTTGCTAAACATTATCAAGAAATCTACAAAAGAACTACCAACGAGACTTTGACAATGAACGGTATGATAGGATAGAATACTGGTATCGTACACCTTCTCCCAAATACAGGCAGAAGCAAACATGGAACCAATCACGGAAGAAGAATATTACAAAGCCCTACATCACGGAAAAAAATACAACACCTGGATATGACAATATTCCCAGAAAAATACTGAGGAAACTGGACCCCTTATACACAACCATATAAACAAAATATATAATTTCTGCATTACCAACTATTATTTCCCAATGAATGGAAAAAGGAATACTTATAACGATACCAAAAGCCAATACAGATCATTCAAAAATAGAAAATTACAGACCAATAACGTTACTCCCAGTGTTGGGAAAAAATTTTGAAAAAAATTCTTACAGAAAGGATCCGTAAAGCAGTAGGAGAATGTATTCCTTCATACCAGTTTGGATTTAAAAGCCAAACCTCCACTACACACCCTCTTACAATTTTAACATCAAATATTCAGTGTAATAAGAAAAATGGAAAAAAGTCGGCAGCCCTATTTATTGACATCCAAAAAGCTTTCGACAGTATCTGGCACAGCGGACTTCTATTCAAATTATACCAACTACAATGTCCAATATACCTCCTGAAAATCATTTCCAAATTTCTATCGAGAAGAACTCTTCAAGTTAAAGTGAAAACTGAGACTTCAGAACCATTTGTGCCAATGCAGTGACTTCCACAAGGTTCCCCACTCTCTCCGACGATATATAATTTATACTGTCACGATATATACAACCACAATGAAGAACCAGAACACCATATTAACAAACAAGCATATATGCTGCAGTTTGCGGATGATACAACCCTTATTGCACATGGTACCACTATTAACAGCTGTATGGAAAAACTACAAAGACTAACAGATGTCACTGTGGCATGGATGAGACGCTGGAGAATTCAAGCAAACCCTACAAAAACAAGACTTCTGATTTTTCACCACAAAATCAAACCCAACTCCAAAACGATCCTAATTGGAAACTGCACAATTACACCCACCAACATTTGTAAATATCTTGGCATCAAAGTAGATCACAAATTAAATTTCAAAACCCACATAAAAACACAAAAGAAAGCAGCTATCACTCGAGCAGGACATTTTAGATCACTCACATATAAGAAACTAGGAATCAGTACCAAAACAGCGACCACTATATACAAGATGATATGCAGGCCCTTATTGGAGTATGGACACACAGTATTCTCGAATGCGCCAAAGTCAACAACAAAAGACATAGAAGTTGCAGAAAGAACATGCCTTAGAAAGGTCACAAAACTGAGACACCCACACAATTCACTCCCCAAGCCTTCTAATCAACTACTCTACGAGACTACAGAAGTGGAGCCGATACTAGAAAGACTTGAACACCTCAACAGAAAATTCATCACCAACCAGAATAACATAAATATTATTAACCCACTTATTCACAGCTATCAAGGTACAACACCACCAAAAGCAAAACTACCAGCACTCCCAGTTTTTGAATACTTAAAATCATTACAATAAAAACAGAGATCTTTGTAAATGAAAATGTATTTAACTGGCAGGAAGACTTAGGTCGATAGCCTTTTGATAGTACTTATGATCAATAAAGTTTATCTCTCTCTCTCTCTCTATGCTGCAAGTTTCGTAATGAAGAATTCTGTAATGCAAACATTCCTTGCATCGTTGACATTAATCTGTCTTTTTATTTCCAGATTCAATGTGAACACCTTGAAGAAGTCTCTGTCTCCACCAATAGAAGATCACTCTTGAAGAAAGAAGTCCCTGAAATATATTTCAGCTTATTTTTGTATTTTCACACTTAGACGGGGAGCCAGGGTTTTTTTCACAGGGGTTTTTTCCCTAGGCTTTTATGTCATACGCCGAATTGTATGACACCCCGTCACTAACCCCTGATCTATATGCTTTATTGTTTGCTAATTAAATATTGTCATCCAAAAGTTCAAAAGAATATATATATATATATCTGTCAAATATCATTACGTCTAAGAACGAACTCGTCTGAGATATTCATTCATCAAAACTACCCCGATATTTTCAGCGCTCTTACGAATTTCGTTCGGACGTAATCCTGCCTACGGACGGACACAATCGAATATGGCCACGGATTCTTCATATGTGAGTTCAAACAAAACTATTGATACCATATTCATCTAAATATACGATGGACAAAGTTGGGCAAATTTATAGGCACTCTATTCAGGTGTACAAGACGGATTAAAAGCAATGAAGTGAGTTCAGGAGCTTTTGTACGTTTGCTCTAAAATCTTTTACCGGACTCTCTCACAGTATGATCAGATGGATATTCTTGGAGTTATTGGGGAAACAACATGTAAGATACACAGAACTGCTGAACTATTCGACGGATTTTGGATGTTTGGACAATTAAACTATTCGGAAAATATGAAAACTAGCTCATCTCCTTAGGACAAGTTGTTAAAATGATAAATCAATTTTTCGTATGTTTTCACTGGAGAGTTCTACATCAGACATCCTCTTCAAGAATATCTCAATATAATTATCGCTTTGGCGATAAGAATTAGTTGCCAGAAAGAGATTTTTTCATAATTTGGACTTGACCAATGAGGTATTTCAAAGGGAAGAAGCTTACTGGAAGAAAGATTTCGGTTTCTGTATGATTTTCGATAGGAAAGATACACCTCGGTTTGAAGATAAGGTACGCTTCGAACAAAATTGATGAACAACTGTGAGTGGGTATTTTGAATTTGAGATTGTTGATTCTTTCATTTATTATGGCTGTTGTTTTAGTATCACAATTTTACAGAGTCCATAAAAGGACTGGTTTTCTTCATTTTTTCTTCGTAAATAGAGACAATAGTACAGTATCAAACAAACACTTGGAAGAGAAGTAGTTATAAAAATTAGTAGACCAATTGATTTCGCGAAATTTCAACAATTTGCAATTCAAATTCTATTCGCAATAACAGGATTCATAAAAAAAAACGAAATTGCTTCCAAACCAGTTTCATTCGTTAATTTCTCGTTTCCACTTCGTTGTTTCGAAGGAACTTTAATCTGCACGATGAGAAAAAACATACAGTCGACCTTCCTTAGACGTGTTTGACAAAGGTAAATGTGGAAACTCTTGAATTAATGTCGGTGTAACATTTGAGGGTCGCTGCTTCCTTCAACATATTCATTCTGATAGATTTCTTATAAGCATGGATCGCTAAATTACGTTGCGTTCAAACATTAAAGCATTTTATAAGGTATTTACTATTATTGTTCAACAAGTTAACTATCCAAGGTTATGAGATGTGTAGGCGACGTAAATTTTCATTCGAGGTTACTACACTGGGGTACCTGCTATAATTTTTTTTGAAACAAGAAGATGTCAGTTTCCGATTTCAACACTACCTCAACAAACTTCTCGACATTATGTGATATTAGCATAAATCATCGAATTGGTCATTGGAATGCTATACTCCCCTCGGACGGAATCGGTAGTACTTGAAAAATTTATTTGTTCAGCTTGCTAACAACACTCACGGTAATAAAGATTCAAGAACATCAACTCGGTTTTTTATGTAACACACCAGATTGGCTTCAAAATAAGCGTCACTTGTTACTTTCTCCATATATCTTTTCATTCGATACATTTAAAATGTTAATATTAATCAAGATTTTGTGTAATGCTACTCAAAGATTCTGATACTGGGCCCGAAAGGCCTATATTGAAATTACAAATAAAAATATTAGGTGAAGCTACTCCCCTTACCTCATCATCATCAAAAATTGATCCAAGTTTATTCGCTCGCCGCCTAGTTAATGTATCTGAATCAGTCAATATATCCCAATCTAAAATGAGGAATATGAAGAAAAAATTACAGATATTCAGGAGATCAGCTCCTACTTTAGAACATGTGTCACATCCATTCAATATAGATGAATTGAGGGCTGCAATCAAATCTACCAAATCTCGAAAGGCAGCAGGTTTTGACGGAATTTATCCAGAATTCATCAAACATTTAGGAAAAAAGGCCTTGTCTTGGTTATTGTCTTTCTATAACAATATTCTGAATTCGGGAAACTTTCCTTCCGAATTTCGTAATGCTAAAGTAATAGGTATTTTGAAACGAGGAAAAAATCCTTGTGATCATAGTAGTTATAGACCCATCAGTTTATTGAGTGTTCCTTTCAAGATATTATAAAGGCTAATTCTTTTTAGAATTGAATCTTTTATAGAAAATGCTCTACAAAATTTCTAGGGAGGCTTTAGGAAAAACAGAAATTGTTCAGATCAGGTTCTCAGCCTCACAACTTCCATAGAATCAGGCTTCAATGATAGGTTGAAAACAGGAGCTGCTTTCATCGATTTATATTCGGCATATGACACTGTGTGGAAAGATGGATTAATTTTCAAAGTCTATACCCATCTGAAGTGTGGAAAAATGGTACGATTATTAGAAAATAGGTTATCTGATAGAAGGTTCGTGTTTTTATTGACAATAAGAGTAGCAACTTCAAAACATTGAAAAACGGTCTTCCTCGAGGATCAGTTTTAGCTCCTTTACTTTTCAATTTATATCTAAATGATTTACCCACGACATCCTCTCAAAAATTTGTTTATGCTGACTACATTGCTATTGCTTACCAACATTCGGATTTCCATACTCTGGAAAACATACTGTCATCTGATTTGGAAATTTTAAAGAATTATTTCATTGAGTGGCTATTATGTACAAATCCCATAAAACAGAGGTATCTTGTTTCCATCTGAATAATTATGAAAAATATAGGAAATTAGCTGTAACTTTCAATGATTCTCCTATCGAACATAATTTCTATCCAAAATACTTAGGAGTTAAATTAGATTCATCTCTCAATTACAAGGCTCATTTAAATGATCTGAGCCTAAAACTGAAAACTAGGAATAATATTGTTCAGAAATCAGTCTTGGGGTGCTGATGCTTCCACTCTTCGCACAGCATCTCTAGCCCTAGTTTTTTCTGCAGCTGAGTATTGTTGCTCTGTTTGGTTTAATAGTGCACATACACAAAAATTGATGCACAATTGAATACATCCATGAGAATAATTACTGGCACCATAAGATCTACACCGGTTCATTGGTTACCAGTTTTATCTAATAGTCCGTCCCCATATTTGCAGACCGACTGCAGCTCTGAATTCTTGGAATAAATATCATTCTTTTCCCAATTTATTCCCAATTATTTCATATTTTCCACAAAATAGAATTCCCAGATTGAAGTCACGTAAACCATTATGGCATAATACGTTCTTCAATATGAACATAAGTGATAAAGAATTATGGAAGACTGAGTGGAACTCTTACGAAATGTTCAATAAGTATCTCGTTTCTGATCCTTCTGAAAAAATTCCTGGTTTTGATCTTCCAAGAAAAAATCGGACATGCTATTTAGATGGAACTCAGTTCCTAGAGCAAGTTGTGAATGTGGAGAAGCAGAAGAAACAATACCTCATCTCATCAATAGTTGTCCCATATATAAATTTCAAGATTGTTTTAGGGCTATTCATGATGTTTCCGACTCTTTCTTGGAATGGGTTATAAATTTCAAACGAATATGATACGTATTTTTGTTATTCTGATATTTTTTCTGCTTTTGTCTTTTTATTTCCAGATTCAATGTGAGCAACTTGAAGAAGTCTCTGTCTCCATCAATAGAAGACCACTCTTGAAGAAAGAAGTCCCTCAAATATATTTCAGCTTATTTTTGTATTTTCACACTTAGAAGGGGAGCCAGGTTTTTTTTACTAGGGTTTTTTCCCTAGGCTTTTATGTCATACGCCGAATTGTATGACACCCCGTCACTAACCCCTGATCTATATGCTTTATTGTTTGCTAACTAAATATTGTCAGCCAAATGTTCAAAAGAATATATATAAATATACAAATAAAAATAAACAATAAATTTGGAGATTTTAAAGAATTATTTTGCTGAGTGGCCATCAGGTTCCAACCTCAACAAAACAGAGGTATCTTGTTTGCATCTGAACAATCATGAGCAATACAGGAAATGAGCTTTATCTTTCACTGATTCTCCTATCGAACATGATTTCTATCGTAAGTTAAATTAGAATCATCTCTCAATGGATGATCGGAGCCTGAAACTGACAATTAGAAATAATATTCTTCAGAAATTAGCTGGATCATCTTGGGGTTCTGATCCTTTCACTCTACGCACAGCGTCTCTAACTGAATATTATTGCTCTGTTTGGTTTAATAGTGCACATACACAGAAAATCTTTGCACAATTGGATACATCGATGAGGATAAGCACTGGCACTACAAGATCTACACCAGTTCGTTGGTTACCAGTTTTGTCAAACTTTGTTGCTCAGACAGACTGAAGATCTGAATTCTTGGAGCAAATA
>JARTUT010002327.1:0-48999 GCA_030674115.1 Micraspis discolor | reverse complement strand
AGTTATTTCGGCTGTTCGACTTACGGGTTCTTAATTCGATAAAATATTTTCGATTCATATACAGGGTATAGGATCTGAGTAGCGCTGACATTCACCAGAGTTTTTCTCTAGCTTTCGTGCTTTTCCGCGTAAAGGAGCTAAATTCAATGAAATCTCATACAGGGTGTGCCATTAACAATGATTTCGCGATCGATTGATATACAGGGCGTGCAATTTAAAAGTTTTTCCATTATTTTTGCACGCTTTCGGTTTTTGTGTGTTCCCTCGGGGTTTTAAGCTTTCCTTCGAGTTTTTGCGCGCTTTCGTTGATTTTGTGCTCCTTTGGGGTTTTTTGATTTCCTTTGGATTTTTTTCGTTCTTTCGTGTTACTTTGGGTTCTATCATGTTTTTCGCGTTTTTTCGTATTTGGTCAGGTTCTTTCTTTGTGAAATGCACTGAACTTGAAACGATGGAGTTATAAACGATATTCTTTCGGTTTGTTTTTTATGATGAAAGCACCCACTGCGAATCAATTATATACAGGGTGTCCATATGCATTTTCTTCAAATTTTATCGCAAATGGGAGCTGATTTCGGTTAAAGGGCATACAGGGTGTGCGATTTACAATGAATTTGCGATCGGGTGATATACGGGGTGTGCAATTTACAAGTACTTTTGTGTTTCAGTTTTTTTTTCAGGTTCCTTTAGATTTTTGTGTTTACTTGGTGTTCTTTCGTGTTTTCTCGCGTTGTTTCGTGTAATTTAGGTTTCTTTCGTGTAACTTCGGTTTCTTTCGTGTTTCTTCGGATTCTTTCGTGTTTTTCGCGTTTCTTCGTATTTTTTCCAGTTCTTTCAAGTTTTTTCGCTTTCAACGGGTATTTTGACGTGTTTCGTGTTTCTGCGCGCTTCATTGATGTATGGGCCCTATTGATCTATGGTCTATATCAATCTATGGTCTATATTGATCCATGGGCCAATTGAACTACTGGCCTATTGAACTACTGGCCTATTGAACTACTGGCCTATGGATCTACGGGCCTATTGATCTACCCGCTTACTAGTCTATTATATTAAAATGATAAGATCGGGGACCAGAGAAAATTTTGACAGGTGGTCCCGTTAGGGACCCGAAAGCGTAGCTTTCCGAGGCGCAGGGCCGCTCGAGAGAAATCTTAAAAAAATCGAAAAGCGAATCCTCCTCTAGGAGAAGCGACCCCGAAACCCCGGGCGCTCTTAAAATGCCCGAAATTTTCGAAAGAAAATCGCGAAATCGACGATTTTCGCGAAATCGCCGAAAGTGTCCCCAAGGGGAAGATCTCACGGACGAACGGGGCCATTTCTTCGGCCGAAATCGGTCGCTTTTTCAAGAAAAAGACATTCCTCATAATGTGGTACCGGTACGGACCGCGGAGCCCTCGAAATCTATACGAAAATTATGCATATAAAACGGCAATTTTCGACCCGCGAGTACCGAGAAACGTCAAAAACCCTAAGATGCTTTCTCCCGCGCGAGCGCTACGAGCCTCTAAACGCATTTTCGGCTGTAGAAAATGAAACTTGAGGAAATTCCCCATCTCTGGGTACCAATTTTCATATCCAAGTAGCGAGATAAGGCCGCGAATTCTTCATTCCAAATTCGGCAATTTTACGGTGAAATGAAGCAAAATGTCACATTTTCTCATACGATTCCGATGATAGCCGAACGCGAGCTCCAAATTTGAAAATACGGCATCAATTTTCGCTCGATATGGGCGGTGAAAGAGTTTTTGCGCCTTCCAAGTGCTCGAATAAGAATCTACAGGAGATTCCGAATCTCTAGATACCACTCACGTTTCACGAATCGCTAGAAAAACACCTCAAATATGCGTTTGAAAATCGTCATTTCAGGCTCTATTTTCGCGCTAATTCATTTTCGTCCTTGAAGAATGAACACAGATCGCGATGAATCGCTATACAGGCTGTGCTATCTCGAAAAAATCGCTATACAGGCTGTGCTTATGGAAAGCACTGATTTTCACCAGATTCTTTCTTCGAGAGATTTCGTGTTACTTAGGGTTCTATCATTTTTTCCGCGTTTTTCGTATTTGGTCGGTTTCTTTCTTGGTGAAATGCACTGAACTCGAAACGATAGAGTTATAAACGATATTCTTTCGGTTTGTTTTTATGAAGAAAGCACCCACTGCGAATCAATTATATACAGGGTGTCCCATATGCATTTTTCTTTAAGTTCTCTCGCGAATGGGAGCTGATTTCGGTATAATGTCATACAGGGTGTGCGATTCACAATGAATTTGCGATCGGGTTATATACGGGGTGTGCAATTTACAAGTTAATTTGATTTTTTTGCGCAAATTCGAGTTTTTGTGTTGTTTCAGGGGTGTTTTGGATCTTAATTCGATAAAATATATTCGATTCATATACAGGGTGTCAGATCTGAGTAGCGCTGACATTCACCAGAGTTTTCTCCAGCTTTCGTGCTTTTCCGCGTAAGGGAGCTAAATTCAATGAAATCTCATACAGGGTGTGCCATTAACAATGATTTCGCGATCGATTGATATACAGGGTGTGCAATTTAAATGTTCTTTCATTATTTTTGCACGCTTTCGGTTTTTGTGCTCCCTCGGGGTTTTAAGCTTTCCTTCGAGTTTTTTGCGCGCTTTCGGTGATTTTGTGCTCCTTCGGGGTTTTTTCGGTTCCTTTGGATATTTTTCGTTCATTCGTGGTACTTCGGGTTCTTTCAAGTTTTTCCGTGTTTCGTCGGGTTCTTTCTTCGTGGAATGCACCGAACTTGAAACGATAGAGTTAAAACGATATTCTTTCGGTTTGTTTCTTATGATGAAAGCACCCACTGCAAATCAATTATATACTGGGTGTCCCATATGCATTTTTCATCATGTTTTTCACGTGTGAAAGCTAATTTCAGTAAAATGTCAAACAGGGTGTGCGATTTACAATGAATTTGCGATCGGGTGATATACGGGTGAGCACTTTACAAGTTCTTCTGTTTTTTTGCGCGCTCTCAAGTTTTTTCAAGTTTTTGTGTTCCTTCGGGTTTTTTAAGGAAAAATTATCTTCGAAACATATACGGGGTGTTACATAGGAGCTCCATAGAATAATTTTGATACTTCCTTCGTGGTAATTACTGAACTCGAATAGATGGAGTTACAACGATATTCTTTTGGTTTTTTTTCACTGCTAATCAATTGTATACTGAGTGTCTCATATGCATTCTCCTTCAAGTTTTCTCGCGAATGGGAGCGGATTTCGATAAAATGTCATACAGGGTGTGCAATTTACAATAAGTTTACGATCGGGTGATATACGGGGTGTGCAATTTACAAGTACTTTTGTGTTTCGGGTTTTTTTCAGGTTCCTTTAGATTTTTTGTGTTACTTGGTGTTCTTTCGTGTTTTCTCGCGTTGTTTCGTGTAATTTCGGTTTCTTTCGTATAACTTCGGTTTCTTTCGTGTTTCTTCGGATTCCTTCGTGTTTTTTCGCGTTTCTCCGTGTTTTTTCCAGTTCTTTCTAGCTTTTTCGCTTTCAACGGGTAATTTGACGTGTTTCGTGTTTCTGCGCGCTTCATTGATGTATGGGCCCTATTGATCTGCGGTCTATATTGATCTATGGTCTATATTGATCCACGGGCCAATTGAACTACTGGCCTATTGAACTACTGGCCTATGGATCTACGGGCCTATGGATCTACGGGCCTATTGATCTACCCGCTTACTAGTCAATATAATAAAAGCGATAAGATCGGGAACCAGAGAAAAAAATCGAAAATGGTCCCGTCAGGGACCCGCGAGGCGTAGCCGAGCGTGAGAACCGCAGGGCCGAACCCGGGGCAATCTTAAAACAGATCGAAAAGGCGTATCCTCCTCTAGGAGAAGCGACCCCGAACCCCCCCCGGGGCGCTCTTAAAATGCCCGAAATTTTCTAAAGAAAATCGCGAAATCGGCGATTTTCGCGAAATCGCCGAAAGTGTCCCCAAGGGGGAAGATCTCACGGACGAACGGGGCCATTTCTCCGGCCGAGATCGGTCGCTTTTTCAAGAAAAAGACATTCCTCATAATGTGGTACCGGTACGGACCGCGGAGCCCTCGAAATCTATACGAAAATTATGCATATAAAACGGCAATTTTTAGACTCCCGACTTCTCTAAAACGTCAAAAACCGCACCTACGTTTTCCCTTCGTGCCGCTCGAAAACGATATAAATCGCCCCGCGATCGGTAGAAAACGAATCTACGTGAAATTTCCCATCTCTGGGTACCAATTTCCACATCCAAGTAGCGAGTCAAGGCCGGGGATATTCATTCCAAATTCGGCAATTTTCTCGATAATTCGAGGAGAAGTGTCATATTTTATCATACGATTCCGATGATAGCCGAACGCGAGCTCCAAATTTGAAAATACGGCATCCATATTTCGCTCGATATGGGCGTTGGAAGATTTTGCGTTTTCCAAGCACTCGAATAAGAATCTACAGGAGATTACGAATCTCTAGATACCACTTATCTTACACGACTCTCAAGAAAAACATCTCAAATATGCGTTTGAAAATCGTCATTTTTCCAGTCTATTTTCGCGCGAATTCATTGCCCTCTCCGAACTCGGACCCAACTTATGATACTCTATGTCAAAATCCGACACACTTAGTTTATTCAGGGAAAGCACTCTGTTCATGAATACACGTTCAGACCTTTTTCGAATAATTTTCATTTTACCTTTGTGAAATTGATGGAGTTGAAACGATATTCTTTGGGTTTATTTTTTATGGAAAAATTATTTTCGATTCATATACAAGGTGTTACATGGAAGCTTTATCGAATAATGCTTATACTACCTTTGAGGAATGCACCGATTAGTTAGTTAGTTTTTCTCCAGCTTTCGTGCTTTTCCGCGTAAGGGAGCTGAATTCAATGAAATCTGATACAGGGTGTGCCATTAACAATGATTTCGCGATCGATTGATATACAGGGCGTGCAATTTAAAAGTTTTTTCATTATTTTTTGCACGCTTTCGGTTTTTTGTGTGCTCCCTCGGGGTTTAAACCTTTCCTTCGAGATTTTTTGCGCGCTTTCGTTGATTTTGTGCTCCCTCGGGGTTTTTGAGTTCCTTTGGATTTTTTTCGTTCTTTCGTGTTACTTTGGGTTCTATCATGTTTTTTCGCGTTTTTTCGTATTTGGTCGGGTACTTTCTTGGTGGAATGCACTGAACTTGAAACGATAGAGTTATAAACGATATTCTTTCGGTTTGTTTTTTATGATGCAAGCACCTACTGCGAATCAATTAGATACGGGGTGTCGCATATGCATTTTTCTTCAGGTTTTCTCGCGAATGAGAGCTGATTTCGGTATAATGTCATACAGGGTGTGCGATTCACAATGAATTTGCGATCGGGTGATATACGGGGTGAGCACTTTACAAGTTCTTCTGTTTTTTTGCACGCTCTCAAGTTTTTTCAAGTTTTTGTGTTCCTTCGGGTTGTTTTACGGAAAAATTATTTTCGAAACATATACGGGGTGTTACATAGGAGCTCCATAGAATAATTTTGATACTTCCTTCGTGGTAATTACTGAACTCGAATAGATGGAGTAACAACGATATTCTCTTGGTTTTTTTTTTAAAGCTGATCAATTGTATACTGAGTGTCTCATATGCATTTCTCTTCAAGTTTTCTCGCGAATGGGAGCTGATTTCGATAAAATGTAATACAAGGTGTGCAATTTACAATGAGTTTACGATCGGGTGATATACGGGTGTGCAATTTACAAGTACTTTTGTGTTTCGGGTTTTTTCAGGTTCCATTAGATTTTTGTGTTACTTGGTGTTCTTTCGAGTTCTCCCGCGTTGTTTCGAATAATTTTTATTTTACCTTTGTGAAATTGATGGAGTTGAAACGATATTATTTGGGTTTATTTTTTGTGGAAAAATTATTTTCGATTCAAATACGGGCTGTGCACATTGAAAGCACTGACTTTCACCAGAGTCTTTCTTCGAGAGTTTTTCCATCTGCATTTTTATGGAAAAAGCACCCACTGCGAATCGATTATATAGTGGGTGTCCTATGTGCAAGTGTTCATGTTTTTCGCGTATGGTATCTAATATCAATAAAATGTCATACAGAGTGTGCGAATTACAATGAATTTGCGATCATGTGATATACAGGGTGTGCAATTTACAAGTTATTTTGCTGATTTCGATAAAATGTCATACAGGGTGTGCAATTTACAATGAGTTTACGATCGAGTGATATACGGATGTGCAATTTACAAGAACTTTTGATTTTTTGCGCGCTTTCGGTTTTTTGTATTTCTCCGGGTTGTTTCGCGTGACTTCGAGTTTTTTGTACGCTTTCAAGTTATATGTATTCGTTCGGGTTTTATTCAGGTTCCTTTGGATTATTTGTAGTTACTTGGGGTTCTTTCGTGTTCTCTCGCGTTGTTTTGTGTAATTTCGGTTCTTTTCGTGTTAACTTCGGTTTCTTTCGTGTTTCTTCGGATTCTTCCGTGTTTTTTTCGCGTTTCTTCGCGTTTTTTCCAGTACTTTCATGTTTTTTTCGCTTTCAACGGGTATTTTGACGTGTTTCGTGTTTCTGCGCGATTCATTGATGTATGGGCCCTATTGATCTATGGTCTATATTGATCTATGGTCTATATTGATACATGGGCCAATTGAACTACTGGCCTATTGAACTACTGGCCTATTGAACTACTGGCCTATTGATCTACGGGCCTATTGATCTACCCGCTTACTAGTCAATATAATAATAGCGATAAGATCGGGAACCAGAGAAAAAATCAAAATTGGTCCCGTCAGGGACCCGCGAGGCGTAGCCGAGCGTGAGAGCCCACAGGGCCGAACCCGGGGCAATCTTAAAACAGATCGAAAAGGCGTATCCTCTTCTAGGAGAAGCGACCCCGAAAACCCCCCCGGGCGCTCTTAAAGTGCCCGAAATTTTCAAACGAAAATCGCGAAATCGGCCATTTTCGCGAAATCGCCGAAAGTGTCCCCAAGGGGGAAGATCTCACGGACGAACGGGGCCATTTCTCCGGCCGAAATCGGTCGCTTTTTCAAGAAAAAGACATTCCTCATAATGTGGTACCGGTACGGACCGCGGAGCCCCTCGAAATCTATACGAAAATTATGCATATAAAACGGCAATTTTTAGACTCGCGACTTCCCTGAAACGTCAAAAACCACACCTACGTTTTCCCTCCGTGCCGCTCGAAAACGATATAAATCGCCCCGCGATCGGTAGAAAACGAATCTACGTGAAATTTCCCATCTCTGGGTTCCAATTTTCATATCCAAGTAGCGATATAAGGCCGCGAATTCTTCATTCGAAATTCGGCAATTTCCTCGAAAATTCGAGGAGAAGTGTCATATTTTATCATACGATTCCGATGATAGCCGAACGCGAGCTCCAAATTTGAAAATACGGCATCAATTTTTCGCTCGATATGGGCGGTTGAAGATTGTTTGCGTTTTCCAAGCACTCGAATAAGAATCTACAGGAGATTCCGAATCTCTAGACAGCACCTGCGATTCACGAATCGAAAGAAAAACACCTCAAATAAGCGTTTCAAAATCGTCCTTTTTCAGTCCATTTTCGCGCTAATTAATTTTTTCCATCTTGAAGTGATATATTTCGATGTTCGTTCGAGCCCGGTCAGTTTTCATAAAATGTCAAACGACGAACGAGGAATAGATCATTTCAAGTATAAAATTGGTGGAATTGGAGCGTTATAGGTAATATTATGCATTATATTCGTGTCTCATAACGATTTATTCCCTTTATTTTCAGTAAATAATATCAGGAATATCAAGGAATAATAAAATGGATGTCAATACTACATATTTTGTAAACACGATCTGGAGTTGAAAAATTAGCTCGAAATTGGTTCAAAGAGAGGTTCTCAGGTATTTATTCGATTATAAATCAAAGATAAATCAATCAAGCGTATCGATTCATTTCAGTTATCTCTCAAGAATGAACGAATAAGCGAAATATGAATATATTGTTCATATATGTAAACAACGGATATTCTCAAAAGAACCTTCAAGCAGGTAGGATTTTCCTCTCATAAAGTGTAACCCTTCTTTTTAATTCAGTTCAAACGGCCTCAGAAATCACGGATAGACCGAGATTTTACGTTTTGAATTTGCTAATATTCCTTCATTCCATTCTGTCACAAATTCCCACGGAGAAACCCGAACGGGTTTCGCGATTCAATCGTCTTGAAATCATAGACCTTGAGGCAATTGTATAGAATCACAGAATAAATAGTTGGAAACGCAAAACTTCCGATCGACGATCGGATCTACTCGATTCACGAAATTCCAAGTTCCCTGTTACATCTTCGGACCATTATCGAATAATTTTATTTTATCTTTGTGAAATTCACCAATCGCGAATCGATCGAATTGAAAGGATATTACTTTGGTTTTTTTTATTGGAAAAAGCACCCAATGTGATTCAATTGTATACAGGGTGTCCCATGTGCGTAATCTATTATTAACAAATACTTTCCATCGAGTTATTTCGGCTGTTCGACTTACGGGTTCTTAATTCGATAAAATATTTTCGATTCATATACAGGGTGTCAGATCCGAATAGCGCTGACATTCACCAGAGTTTTTCTCAAATTTTCATGCTTTTCCGCGTAAGGGAGGGATTCAATGAAATCTCATACAGGGTGTGCCATTAACAATGATTTCGCGATCGATTGATATACAGGGCGTGCAATTTAAAAGTTTTTTCATTATTTTTGCACGCTTTCGGTTTTTGTGTGCTCCCTCGGGGTTTTAAGCTTTCCTTCGAGTTTTTTGCGCGCTTAAGTTGATTTTGTGCTCCTTCGGGGTTTTGATTTCCTTTGGATTTTTTCGTTCTTTCGTGTTACTTTGGGTTCTATCATGTTTTTCGCGTTTTTCGTATTTGGTCGGGTCCTTTCTTGGTGGAATGCACTGAACTTGAAACGATAGAGTTATAAACGATATTCGTTCGGTTTGTTTTTATGATGAAAGCACCCACTGCGAATCAATTATATACAGGGTGTCCCATATGCATTTTTCTTCGAGTTTTCTCATGGAGCTGATTTCGGTATAATGTCATACAGAGTGTGCGATTTACAATGAATTTGCGATCGGGTGATAAACGGGGTGAGCACTTTATAAGTTCTTCTGTTTTTGCGCGCTCTCGAGTTTTTTCAAGTTTTTGTGTTCCTTCGGGTTTTTTACTGAAAAATTATTTTCGAAACATATACGGGGTGTTACATAGGAGCTCCGTAGAATAATTTTGATACTTCCTTCTTGGTAATTACTGAACTCGAATAGATGGAGTTACAACGATATTCTTTTGGTTTTATTTTTCACTGCTAATCAATTGTATACTGAGTGTCTCAAATGCATTTCTCTTCAAATTTTCTCGCTGATTTGGATAAAATAACATACAGGGTGTGCAATTCACAATGAGTTTATGATCGGGTGATATACAGGGTGTGCAATTTACAATGAGTTTACGATCGGGTGATATACGAGGTGTGCAATTTACAAGTACTTTTGTGTTTCAGGTTTTTTCAGGTTCCTTTAGATTTTTGTGTTACTTGATGTTCTTTCGTGTTTTCTCGCGTTGTTTCGTGTAATTTCGGTTTTTCATTGTAACTCCGGATTCTTTCGTGTTTCTTCGCATTATTCCGTGTTTTTCGCGTTTCTCTGTGTTTTTTCCAGTTCTTTCATGTTTTTTCGCTTTCAACGGGTTTTTGACGTGTTTCGTGTTTCTGCGCGCTTCATTGATGTATGGGCCCTATTGATCTATGGTCTGTATTGATCTATGGTCTATATAGATCCATGGGCCAATTGAACTACTGGCCTATTGAACTACTGGCCTATTGAACTACTGGTCTATGGATCTACGGGCCTATTGATCTACCCGCTTACTAGTCTAATATATTAAAATGATAAGATCGGGAACCAGAGAAAATTTTGACAGGTGGTCCCGTCGGGGACCAGAGCTGTGCCAAAGCATTGTGCTTAGTGCTCGTGAAAGCACTCTAAGCACTTTAGTGCTTCCGAGCACTGTACTCGCGAGCACTTTTCAAAGGCTAGTGCTTAGTGCTTGTTTTTCGAGCACTCTCGCGAAAATCTTAGTGCTTAGTAATCCGCTAAGCACTAAGCCTTTCCAAATTCTTGAAGTAGGGTCAATATAAGCAGGTACGGTATTTGATTTTTTATGTGCGCAAAGATAATATGATCGTTTTGAATTAATATTCAGTATTTCTTCAGTCACCATTGATTTGACTTTATGGTTATGAAGGCCAGAAAATTTTTTTTTTTTTGCGCGCTTGTTACTAGTGGAACAGGCGGGCTATCGTTCTGTCCAAATGTCTGTAATTTCCGAATATCGAGCCGAAAATGGTTTCAATCCATTGGGTTCGACTTCTTGATGGAGAAACCTTGGTCAAATTTAAGTAGGTCAGGCTGGCCGGCCCTCCGATCGTGTACTCTCTATCTTCCGAAGGAGATGACCTAGAGTTTTCATATTTCACAATAGGTTGATCGTTCAAATATCTCGGTCAAGTTCGTTATTGGGCCAAATCCATCGTTAGTTATTAGCATTCAAAATTTGATTTTCGCCTAGCATATTCATCTGATCAATTCATAATTTAGAAGGTGTTTTAATGATGTTAAATTAAATGGTTTTCCAAATTTCGAGATAATCGCCACTCTAGAAAATTTATTAAAAATTCCCAAAAAAATCTTTTATTAGAACCGATTCTTTATAAGATATCTATGATGTTTCTATGGACGTTATTGATTTCCTGAATATAATTAAATTTCATCAATTCTGAAAATATATTATAATTTTATGGAACCGAAAGCGAATAGATTGGAAATTTTGAATTCTCATTCCTTGTTACTATAAGCCTTCGTGTCTCATCACAAAAAAGGGATCCAAAATAGGAAAATTTCTATAAACAATCTGATTATCAGCTACATTTGATTTCATAACGATTTGTGGATGAAATTATATGGTATTCATCAAAATGTGTTTTGTGCATTGTAGGTCAAATGCTTATTTTTCAGTAATTTATGTTTCCATTGATGACACTTCATGAGTCTGAAGTTGTTTAAGGGCTAAATTGTGTTCGTATAAATGTATGTTTAAATCGTATCACTTATAGAACAAACGCGTTGAGACTGCTTTGCAGCATTTTCAGATTTTTCACTTATATGCTCCATCCACACTAAAGCGAACAATGCATCACATCAGTAGTCTCGAACGTCAGAGAGCGAAAACGGTAGAAATACTTTGAGCAAATCTGTAGATTCCAACTGAAAAATGGTAAACGAGGAAAACCATATTCTTAAATAAACTTCATTCATTACTGGTTCAAATGGTGGGAATTCGAATAGATGTGAAATAAAACGAAAATTCGAACTAGACTAGAATGATTTATTGCACAAAATTTTCTGTACTCTTTTTCACAACATCATATCACTGATTAAAATGGATATTACACCATAATAAAAGAAGATTGATAAGCTCTTTTAAAATATTGTAAACAAACGAATATTTTCACAAAAACGTTAGACCAAACTGCCGTTCCCAATTGGGAATTTTTAAGCCAGATGTTCTTGTGTATATTTTTTATGACCCATCAATTTTAGCACTCTCCGGAATTTCCGTCGGCAAATTTGTTGATTATTTGGAAAGTTTGTGAAACGTTCAATTGGGCCCTAAGCTCACGGATATATTTAAATACACAAAACCAGGGTTCACTAACTACCTTATCAGTGGCACTCGGTGGGTAACCGGTAGTTGTAAAATTCGAAAGTTATGGCAATCCTTGAAATACAGCCCTCATTTTTGCGCGCTTGTTTCTAGGGGAACAGCGAGCTATCGTTTTACCCAAATGTCTCAATCGATTGGGTTCGACTTCCTGATGAAGAACATTTGAGTATGTCCGGACGCGGGCCCTCCGGCTGTTTACTCCCTATCTTCCGAAGTAGATGACCTAGAGTCCTAGAGTTTCCATAATTTCAAAATAGGTTGATTGTCCAAATATTTCGGTCAAGTTCGTTATTGGGCCAAATCCATCGAATAGTTTAGCATTTGAAAGTTGATTTTCGCAATAATTCCTAAAATATTCATCCGATCAATTCGTACCTTGGACGATTTTGAAATAAAACGGTTGGCCAAATTTCGAAGGAATCGACACGGTAGAAAATTCTTAAAACATTCCCAAAAACATTTATTTCAATACTCGATATCTTATCAGATATTCCTTCGAAATCAACAAGAATTCGTACATAAATCGAGATTACCGATAATTTGTATGCCCCAGAATTTTACCGTCGTAGCTGAGTTTTTGAATAAAACAAATCAGTTCTAGTGTGAGATTCACACCCGGGAGGAGGAGGAAAAATATTAATATTAGGTAGTAATGAAAATGTCAAAAATGAATCTACTTCAATAAACAATTCGAAGTGACATTTTCAACTACATTGGAATGCGAAAAGCACTAACGTATTGTCACTCTAATCCCAATCAGAATATCTAAAGCATTAAAAAGCATTGGCGTGTCAAGATTTTTTACTAATAAGGAATAATGCATAATTTTGGTGCTCCAGAAAACTGAAAACTTCATATTTCTTGGGCACTGAAAGCACTTCTAGAGAAGTAAAATTCATTTGCCAGGACATTTTGACATTTTCAAGCAAAAAGCTCACCCAAAAAATTATCTTCTGAGAAACCATATTTCTGGGTAATATTCCACTGGACTAATAAATAATATTGAACAAGCACTCAAGGAAAAGATCATAATTGAATGCAATTTGAACACTCTGTGATAAAGAAAATTTCATCCTAAAATGTTTTGCAATCAATTTTGTTCAGTACCAAAGAATACCGAATGCTGAAAATAAAGTTGCAATATTTTAATCTGTGATTAAAGACCTCAAAATAAGTAAGACATTTCAGAAAGTGGTTTTGAAGATGAAGCGATATTCTGTAGTCTAATTAACTACTAGCGTAACCAAATACAAAATTCGATTTGATTTAATTTGCCAGATGTCCTATCAACATACAATTCAAATATTCCTCAATCAGTTCACTGGAAGAAATCTCAGCTGGTCACAGACAACATATCCCTTGTTTATTATGAGGGACCTAGAGTTTTCATTTTTTCAGAAAAGGTCGAGTGTCCAAATATCTCAGGTCAAGTTCGTTATTGGGCCAAATCCATCGAATAGTTTAGCAGTTAATAACATTAATTTCTTGAATATTCATCCTATCAATTCGTAACTTAGAGAATGTCTAGATAGCGTTAAAAGGAAGGAGTGTGCCAAATTTCGAGAAAATCGTCACGAGAGAAAATTTTTTTAAAATTCCCAAAATGTTTTTTTTTTCAATACACGATATCTCATAAGTTATTCGTCAGATCACAACAATTTAGGGCATTTATGCAGGGTATAGGTACCTAAAATATTTTAAAATTTCATCATCATAGCGTACAATCTCCAGAAGATATAAGAGTTTCTCTGAAAATGATATCACAGATTATATTTCTATCTATGAATTCACATCACATCAAGTATAAATCTCTATGAGGGTGGTTTTAATTTTATGACAAGTTGTCATAATGAGTGAATATTGAGCCGAAAATGAAACTAATTCTGTGGGTTCATTTTTATGACAAACATGTCTAAAATACTGGTGTGTGCAGTTGTCATATTTTGAATGGAAATGTCATTATGAATTTTGCGACAAGAGGACTATTTTTTCCCAAATGTCTGTAATTTCTGAATATCGAGCTGAAAATGATCGCCATCGGTTGGATTTGACTCGTGATGAAGAAACGGTGGTCCAATTTGAAAATGTTTGGCTGAATATTCTCTATCTTCCGAAAGAGATGAGATAGAGATTCCATATTAATAGAATTAGTTTATTATCCAAATATAAGTCAAGTTAGTTATTGGGCCAGACCTGTCCGATAGCTCAGCAATTATGAATCTGAAATTCGGTTATAATTGATGACACTCAACTACAACAACTTATATATGGTATAGAAATGTGGAAAGAATGCCAGATCGAAGAATTTGCTGAACTGTAAGTTCACTCAACTTCCATAAGATATATGTTTATTGATTCTTTCACACTCATTGTGCTGGCTGATTTTGAATCGCACTCTTTTTAAGTCTGAGAAAAGACTTTAGAACAAGAGCGTAAAGCTCCTGATCTCACGTCAGTGCTTTCCACATTTTTTCAGTAATCTGTTCTCGCTTATAAAATAATTGGTCCTCGATTATTAATTCAACTTTATGCATTGATTAGGAACAGCCATTCAGATTCAGATCGACGAATAAGATTAACTAGTACCAGAATGTAAATTGAATACATGCGTTTCACAAAACAAATAAAATGGCTTTTGAGTTTTTCCCAGTCTCGAAATCATAATTTTAGATATGTCGATGAAGCTAAAGAGTTCTCATTTCAATCAAACAACATTACATAAAATAGTTCCCACTAAAGTGCTTAGTGCTTAGTGCTCGAAATATTCAATTACTTTTGCAAAAGTGCTCGGTAATCCGGAGCCTTCTGTCGAAAGCGGTGCTTAGAACTCGAGACTCGAAGCCTTTTTTCGAGTGCTTAGGGCTTAGTGCTCGAAGCACTTTTTCGGTGCTTAGCACAGCTCTGTCGGGGACCCGCGAGGCGTAGCCGAGCGTGAGATCCAGGGGGGCCGAACCCGGGGCAATCTTAAAACAGATCGAAAAGGCGTATCCTCTTCTAGGAGAAGGGACCCCGAAAACCCCTCCGGGCGCTCTTAAAGTGCCCGAAATTTTCGAAAGAAAATCGCGAAAATGACGTTTTTCGCGAAATCGCCCAAAGTGCCTCAGAAAAAAGGAAATAGGCTCCGAAGCCGAAACGCCCAGCGTCCCGGGCTCGCCACATATTCCGAGAGCGAGGACGTCCGGTTTCCTTAGAACCCATTAGAACTCCGGAGCCTCCCTATTTCTAGGCTAAAATCCCGTAAGTAAAACGGCAATTTTTAGTTTCGCCAGCCCCGCGAAACGTCAAAATGACCCATGATGCTTTCGATTCGTGCATGCGCTACAAGCCTCTAAACGCATTTTCGGCGGTAGAAAATGAAACTTGAGGAAATTCCTTCTCCAGGTACCAATTTTCATATCCAAGTAGCGATATAAGGCCGCGAATTCTTCATTCCAAATTCGGCAATTTACTCGATATTTCGATCAGAAGTGTCATAGTTTCTCATACGATTCCGATGATAGCCGAACGCGAGCTCCAAATTTGAAAATACGGCATCGATTTTTCGCTGGATATGGGCGGTGGAAGATTTTTCCACCTTCCGAGCACTCGAATAAGAATCTACAGGAGATTCCGAATCTCTAGATACCACCCGCGATTCAAGACTCTTAAGAAAAAACACCTCAAATATGCGTTTGAAAATCGTCATTTCAGGCTCTATTTTCGCGCCAATTCATTTTCGTCCTTGAAGAATGAACACAGATCGCGATGAATCGCTATACAGGCTGTGCTATCTCGAAAAAATCGCTATACAGGCTGTGCTTATGGAAAGCACTGATTTTCACCAGATTCTTTCTTCGAGAGATTTTCCGTCTGAATTTTTTATGGAAAAAGCACCCACTGCGAACCAATTAGAGAGTGGGATCTAATTTCGATAAAATGTCATACAGGGTGTGCGATTGACAATGAATTTACGATCATGTGATATTACGGGGTGCTCAATTTATAAGTAAATTTGATTTTTTCGCGCAAATTCGAGTTTTTCGTGATTCTTCGGTGTGTTTCAGTTCTGAATTCGATAAAATATATTCGATTCATATACAGTGTGTCAGATCTGAGTAGCGCTGACATTCACCAGAGTTTTTCTCTTGCTTTCGTGCTTTTCCGCGTAAGGGAGCTGAATTCAATGAAATGTCATACAGGGTGTGCCATTAACAATGAATTCGCGATCGATTGATATACAGGGTGTGCAATTTACAAGTTCTTTCGGTATTTTTTGCACGCTTTCGGTTTTTGTGCTCCCTCGGGGTTTCAAGCTTTCCTTCGAGTATTTTTGCGCGCTTTCGTTGATTTTGTGCTCCTTCGAGGTTTTTTGAGTTCCTTTGGATTTTTTTCGTTCTTTCGTGTTACTTTGGGTTGTATCATGTTTTTTCGCGTTTTTTCGTATTTGGTCGGGTTCTTTCTTGGTGGAATGCACTGAACTTGAAACGATAGAGTTATAAACGATATTCTTTCGGTTTGTTTTTATGATGAAAGCACCCACTGCGAATCAAATATATACGGGGTGTCCCATATGCATTTTTCTTCAGGTTTTCTCGCGAATGAGAGCTGATTTCGGTATAATGTCATACAGGGTGTGCGATTTAAAATGAATTTACGATCGGGTGATATACGGGGTGAGCACTTTACAAGTTCTTCTGTTTTATTGCGCTCGCTCAAGTTTTTTCAAGTTTTTGTGTTCCTTCGGGTTGTTTTACGGAAAAATTATTTTCGTAACATATACGGGGTGTTACATAGGAGCTCCATAGAATAATTTTGATACTTAATTCGTGGTAATTACTGAACTCGAATAGATGGACTAACAACGATATTCTCTTGGTTTTTTAAAGCTAATCAATTGTATACTGAGTGTCTCATATGCATTTCTCTTTAAGTTTTCTCGCGAATGGGAGCTGATTTCGATAAAATGTCATACAAGGTGTGCAATTTACAATGAGATTACGTTCGGGTGATATACGGGGTGTGCAGTTTACAAGTACTTTTGTGTTTCGGGTTTTTTTCAGGTTCCATTAGATTTTTCGTGTTACTTGGTGTTCTTTCGTGTTTTCTCGCGTTGTTTCGTGTAATTTCGGTTTCTTTCGTCTTTCTTCGGATTCTTCTTTGTTTTTTCGCGTTTCTTCGTGTTTTTTCCAATACTTTTATGTTTTTCGCTTTCATCGGGTTTTTGACGTGTTTAGTGTTTCTGCGCGCTTCATTGATGTATGGGCCCTATTGATCTATGGTCTATATTGATCTATGGTCTATATTGATCCATGGGCCAATTGAACTACTGGCCTATTGAACTACTGGCCTATGGATCTACGGGCCTATTGATCTACCCGCTTACTAGTCTAATATATTAAAATGATAAGATCGGGAACCAGAGAAAATTTTGACAGGTGGTCCCGTTAGGGACCGGAAAGCGAAGCTTTCCTTGCGGCCCTGCAGGCCGCTCGAGAGGAATCTTAAAACAGATCGAAAAGGCGTATCCTGTTCTAGGAGAAGCGACCGCGAAACCCCCATGCGCTCCCTCCAAGTGCCCCAAATTTTGGAAAGAAAATCGCGAAATCAGCGATTTTCGCGAAATCGCCTAAAGTGCCTCAGAAAAAAGGAAATAGGCTCCGAAGCCGAAACGCCCAGCGTCCCGGACTCGCCACATATTCCGAGAGCGAGGACGTCCGGTTTCCTTAGAACCCATTAGAACTCCGGAGCCCCCCTATTTCTAGGCTAAAATCCCGTAAGTAAAACGGCAATTTTTAGTTTCGCCAGCCCCGCGAAACGTCAAAATCAACCATGATGCTTTCGATTCGGGCGGGCGTTACGAGCCTCGAAACGCCCTTTCGGCGGTAGAGTATGAAACTTGAGGAAATTCCCCATCTCTGGGTACCAATTTTCATATCCAAGTAGCGATATAAGGCCGCGAATTCTTCATTCGAAATTCGGCAATTTCTACGGTGAAATGAGGCAAAATGTCATAATTTCTCATACGATTCCGATGATAGCCGAACGCGAGCTCCAAATTTGAAAATACGGCATCAATTTTTCGCTCGATATGGGCGCTGAAAGACTTTTTGCGCCTTCGAAGTGCACGATTAAGAATCTACAGGAGATTCCGAATCTCTAGACAGCACCCGCGGTTCACGAATCGGAAGAAAAACACCTCAAATATGCGTTTGAAAATCGTCATTTCAGGCTCTATTTTCGCGCTAATTCATTTTCGTCCTTGAAGAATGCACACAGATCGCGATGAATCGCTATACAGGCTGTGCTATCTCGAAAAAATCGCTATACAGGCTGTGCTTATGGAAAGCACTGATTTTCACCAGATTCTTTCTTCGAGAGATTTTCCGTCTGAATTTTTTATGGAAAAAGCACCCACTGCGAACCAATTAGAGAGTGGGATCTAATTTCGATAAAATGTCATACAGGGTGTGCGATTTACAATGAATTTGAGATCATGTGATATACGAGGTGCTCAATTCACAAGTTAATTTGATTTTTTTGCGCAAATTCGAGTTTTTTGTGTTTCTTCGGTGTGTTTTGGTTCTGAATTCGATAAAATATATTCGATTCATATACAGTGTGTCAGATCTGAGTAGCGCTGACATTCACCAGAGTTTTTCTCTAGCTTTCGTGCTTTTCCGCGTAAGGGAGCTGATTACGATAAAATGTCATACAGGGTGTGCAATTTACAATGAGTTTACGATCGGGGATATACAGGGTGTGCAATTTAAAAGTTCTTTCATTATTTTTTGCACGCTTTCTGTTTTTTGTGCTCCCTCGGGGTTTTAAGCTTTCTTTCAAGTTTTTTTGCGCGCTTTCGTTGATTTTGTGCTCCTTCGGGGTTTTTTGAGTTCCTTTGGATTTTTTTCGTTCTTTCGTGTTACTTTGGGTTCTATCATATTTTTCGCGTTTTTTCGTATTTGGTCGGGTACTTTCTTGGTGGAATGCACTGAACTTGAAACGATAGAGTTATAAACGATATTCTTTCGGTTTGTTTTTTATGATGAAAGCACCCACTGCGAATCAATTATATACGGGGTGTCCCATATGCATTTTTCTTCAGGTTTTCTCACGAATGAGAGCTGATTTCGGTATAATGTCATACAGGGTGTGCGATTTACAATGAATTTGCGATCGGGTGATATACGGGGTGAGCACTTTACAAGTTCTTCTGTTTTTTTGTGCGCTCTCAAGTTTTTTCAAGTTTTTTGTGTTCCTTCGGGTCGTTTTACGGAAAAATTATTTTCGATTCATATACGGGGTGTTACATAGGAGGTCCATAGAATAATTTTGATACTTCCTTCGTGGTAATGACTGAACTCGAATAGATGGAGTAACAACGATATTCTCTTGCTTTTTTAAAGCTAATCAATTGTATACTGAGTTTCTCATATGCATTTCTCTTCAAGTTTTCTCGCGAATGGGAACTGATTTCGATAAAATGTCATACAAGGTGTGCAATTTACAATGAGTTTACGATCGGGTGATATACAGGGTGTGCAATTTACAAGTACTTTTGTGTTTCGGGTTTTTTTCAGGTTCCATTAGAGTTTTTGTGTTACTTGGTGTTCTTTTGTGTTTTCTCGCGTTGTTTCGTGTAATTTCGGTTTCTTTCGTGTAACTTCGGTTTCTTTCGTCTTTCTTCGGATTCTTCCGTGTTTTTTTCACGTTTCTTCGTTTTTTCCAGTACTTTTATGTTTTTTGCTTTAATCTGGTTTTTGACGTGTTTAGTGTTTCTGCGCGCTTCATTGATGTATGGGCTATATTGATCTATGGTCTATATTGATCTATGGTCTATATTGATCCATGGGCCGATTGAACTACTGGCCTATTGAACTACTGGCTGATGGATCTACTGGCCTATGGATCTACGGGCCTATTGATCCACCCGCTTACTAGTCTAATATATTAAAATGATAAGATCGGGAACCAGAGAAAATTTTGACAGGTGGTCCCGTCGGGGACCCGCGAGGCGTAGCCGAGCGTGAGGCCCGCAGGGCCGAACCCGGGGCAATCTTAAAACAGATCGAAAAGGCGTATCCTCTTCTAGGAGAAGCGACCCCGAAAACCCCCCCGGGCGCTCTTAAAGTGCCCGAAATTTTCAAACGAAAATCGCGGAAATGACGTTTTTCGCGAAATCGCCTAAAGTGCCCCGAAAAAAGGAAATAGGCTCCGAAGCCGCAACGCCCAGCGTACCGGACTCGCCACATATTCCGAGAGCGAGGACGTCCGGTTTCCTTAGAACCCATTAGAACTCCGGAGCCCCCCTATTTCTAGGCTAAAATCCCGTAAGTAAAACGGCAATTTTTAGTTTCGCCAGCCCCGCGAAACGTCAAAATCACCCATGATGCTTTCGCTCAATGCGGGCGATACAAGCCTCTAAACGCATTTTCGGCGGTAGAAAATGAAACTTGAGGAAATTCCCCATCTCTGGGTACCAATTTTCATATCCAAGTAGCGAGATAAGGCCGCGAATTCTTCATTCGAAATTCGGCAATTTCTACGGTGAAATGAGGCAAAATGCCATAATTTCTCATACGATTCCGATGATAGCCGAACGCGAGCTCCAAATTTGAAAATACGGCATCAATTTTTCGCTCGATATGGCCGTTGGAAGATCTTTTGCGCCTTCCAAGCACTCGAATAAGAATTTACAGGAGATTCCGAATCTCTAGATACCTACCACTTTTCGTGAATCGCAAGAAAAACACCTCAAATATGCGTTTGAAAATCGTCATTTCAGGCTCTATTTTCGCGCTAATTCATTTTCGTCCTTGAAGAATGCACACAGATCGCGATGAATCGCTATACAGGCTGTGCTATCTCGAAAAAATCGCTATACAGGCTGTGCTTATGGAAAGCACTGATTTTCACCAGATTCTTTCTTCGAGAGATTTTCCGTCTGAATTTTTATGGAAAAAGCACCCACTGCGAACCAATTAGAGAGTGGGATCTACTTTCGATAAAATGTCTTACAGGGTGTGCGAATTACAATGAATTTGCGATCATGTGATATACGGGGTGTGCAATTTACAAGTTATTTTGCTGATTTCGATAAAATGTCATAAAGGGTGTGCAATATACAATGAGTTTACGTTCGGGTGTTATACGGAGTGTGCAATTTACAAGTAGTTTTGATTTTTGCGCGCTTTCGGTATTTTGTATTTCTCCGGGTTGTTTCGCGTGACTTCGAATTTTTTTGTGCGCTTTCAAGTTATATGTATTCGTTCGGGTTTTTCAGGTTAATTTGGATTATTTGTGTTACTTGGGGTACTTTCGTGTTCTCTCGCGTTGTTTCGTGTAATTTCGGTTTCTTTCGTACAACTTCGGTTTCTTTCGTGTTTCTTCGGATTCTTCCGTGTTTTTTCGCGTTTCTTCGCGTTTTTTCCGGTACTTTCATGTTTTTCGCTTTCAACGGGTATTTCGACGTGTTTCGTGTTTCTGCGCGATTCATTGATATTTGGGCCCTATTGATCTATGGTCTATATTGATCTATGGTTTATATCGATCTATGGTCTATATTGATCTATGGTCTATTATGATCTATGGTCTATATTGATCCATGGGCCTATTGATCTACCCGCTTACTAGTCTAATATATTAAAATGATAAGATCGGGAACCAGAGAAAATTTTGACAGGTGGTCCCGTCAGGGACCCGGAAAGCGCAGCTTTCCATCTTAAAACAGATCGAAAAGGCGTATCCTCTTCTAGGAGAAGCGACCCCGAAACCCCCCCCGGGCGCTCTTAAAGTGCCCGAAATTTTCGAAAGAAAATCGCGAAAATGACGTTTTTCGCGAAATCGCCTAAAGTGCCTCAGAAAAATGGAAATAGGCTCCGAAGCCGAAACGCCCAGCGTCCCGGACTCGCCACATATTCCGAGAGCGAGGACGTCCGGTTTCCTTAGAACCCATTAGAACTCCGGAGCCCCCCTATTTCTAGGCTAAAATTTCGTAAGTAAAACGGCAATTTTTAGTTTCGCCAGCCCCGCGAAACGTCAAAATCACCCATGATGCTTTCGCTCAGTGCGGGCGATACAAGCCTCAAAACTTATTTTCGGCGGTAGAAAATGAAACTTGAGGAAATTCCCATCTCTGGGTACCAATTTTCATATCCAAGTAGCGAGATAAGGCCGCGAATTCTTCATTCCAAATTCGGCAATTTTACGGTGAAATGAGGCAAAATGTCTTAATTTCTCATACGATTCCGATGATAGCCGAACGCGGGCTCCAAATTTGAAAATACGGCATCAATTTTTCGCTCGATATGGGCGCTGAAAGACTTTTGCGCCTTCGAAGTGCTCGATTAAGAATCTACAGGAGATTCCGAATCTCTAGATACCACTCACGCTTCACGAATCGCAAGAAAAACACCTCAAATATGCGTTTGAAAATCGTCATTTCAGGCTCTATTTTCGCGCTAATTCATTTTCGTCCTTGAAGAATGCACACAGATCACGATGAATCGCTATACAGGCTGTGCTATCTCGAAAAAATCGCTATACAGGCTGTGCTTATGGAAAGCACTGATTTTCACCAGATTCTTTCTTCGAGAGATTTTCCGTCTGAATTTTTTATGGAAAAAGCACCCACTGCGAACCAATTAGAGAGTGGGATCTAATTTCGATAAAATGTCATACAGGGTGTGCGATTTACAATGAATTTGCGATCATGTGATATACGAGGTGCTCAATTCACAAGTTAATTCGATTTTTTTCGCGCAAATTCGAGTTTTTTGTGTTCCTTCGGTGTGTTTTGGTTCTGAATTCGATAAAATATATTCGATTCATATACAGTGTGTCAGATCTGAGTAGCGCTGACATTCACCAGAGTTTTTCTCTAGCTTTCGTGCTTTTCCGCGTAAGGGAGCTGATTACGATAAAATGTCATACAGGGTGTGCAATTTACAATGAGTTTACGATCGGGTGATATACAGGGTGTGCAATTTACAAGTACTTTTGTGTTTCGGTTTTTTTTAGGTTCCTTTAGATTTTTTCTGTTACTTGGTGTTCTTTCGTGTTTTCTCGCGTTGTTTCGTGTAATTTCGGTTTCTTTCGTGTGACTTCGGTTTTTTCGTCTTCTTCGGATTCTTCCGTGTTTTTTCGCGTTTCTTCGTGTTTTTTCCAGTACTTTCATGTTTTTTCGCTTTCAACGGGTTTTTTGACGTGTTTCGTGTTTCTGCGCGCTTCATTGATGTATGGGCCCTACTGATCTATGGTATATATTGATCTATGGTCAATATTGATCTATGGGCCAATTGAACTACTGGCCTATTGAACTGCTGGCCTATTGAACTACTGGCCTATGGATCTACGGGCCTATTGATCTACCCGCTTACTAGTCTATATAATAAAGTAATAAGATCGGGGACCAGAGAAAAAAATCGAAACGGGTCCCGTCAGGGACCCGGAAAGCGTAACTTTCCGAGCAGCCCCGCAGGGCCGCTCGAGAGAGAATCTTAAAACAGATCGAAAAGGCGTATCCTCTTCTAGGAGAATCGACCCCGAAACCCGCCCCGGGCGCTCTTAAAGTGCCCGAAATTTTTCGAAAGAAAATCGCGAAAATGACGTTTTTCGCGAAATCGCCCAAAGTGCCTCAGAAAAAAGGAAATAGGCTCCGAAGCCGAAACGCCCAGCGTCCCGGACTCGCCACATATTCCGAGAGCGAGGACGTCCGGTTTCCTTAGAACCCATTAGAACTCCGGAGCCCCCCTATTTCTAGGCTAAAATCCCGTAAGTAAAACGGCAATTTTTAGTTTCGCCAGCCCCGCGAAACGTCAAAATCACCCATGATGCTTTCGCTCAATGCGGGCGATACAAGCCTCTAAACGCATTTTCGGCGGTAGAAAATGAAACTTGAGGAAATTCCCCATCTCTGGGTACCAATTTTCATATCCAAGTAGCGAGATAAGGCCGCGAATTCTTCATTCGAAATTCGGCAATTTCTACGGTGAAATGAAGCAAAATGTCATAATTTCTCATACGATTCCGATGATAGCCGAACGCGAGCTCCAAATTTGAAAATACGGCATCAATTTTTCGCTCGATATGGGCGCTGAAAGACTTTTTGCTCCTTCGAAGTGCTCGATTAAGAATCTACAGGAGATTCCGAATCTCTAGATACCACCCGGGATTCACGACTCTCAAGAAAAGTACCTCAAATATGCGTTTGAAAATCGTCATTTCAGGCTCTATTTTCGCGCTAATTCATTTTCGTCCTTGAAGAATGCACACAGATCGCGATGAATCGCTATACAGGCTGTGCTATCTCGAAAAAATCGCTATACAGGCTGTGCTTATGGAAAGCACTGATTTTCACCAGATTCTTTCTTCGAGAGATTTCGTGTTACTTAGGGTTCTATCATTTTTTCCGCGTTTTTTCGTATTTGGTCGGTTTCTTTCTTGGTGAAATGCACTGAACTCGAAACGATAGAGTTATAAACGATATTCTTTCGGTTTGTTTTTTATGAAGAAAGCACCCACTGCGAATCAATTATATACGGGGTGTCCCATATGCATTTTTCTTCAAGTTCTCTCGCGAATGGGAGCTGATTTCGGTATAATGTCATACAGGGTGTGCGATTCACAATGAATTTGCGATCGGGTGATATACGGGGTGTGCAATTTACAAGTTAATTTGATTTTTTTTGCGCAAATTCGAGTTTTTGTGTTGTTTCGGGGTGTTTTGGATCTTAATTCGATAAAATATATTCGATGCATATACAGGGTGTCAGATCTGAGTAGCGCTGACATTCACCAGAGTTTTTCTCCAGCATTCGTGCTTTTCCGCGTAAGGGAGCTAAATTCAATGAAATCTCATACAGGGTGTGCCATTAACAATGATTTCGCGATCGATTGATATACAGGGTGTGCAATTTAAAAGTTCTTTCATTATTTTTTGCACGCTTTCGGTTTTTGTGCTCCCTCGGGGTTTTAAGCTTTCCTTCGAGTTTTTTGCGCGCTTTCGGTGATTTTGTGCTCCTTCGGGGTTTTTTCGGTTCCTTTGGATATTTTTCGTTCATTCGTGGTACTTCGGGTTCTTTCAAGGTTTTCCGTGTTTGGTCGGGTTCTTTCTTCGTGGAATGCACCGAACTTGAAACGATAGAGTTAAAACGATATTCTTTCGGTTTGTTTCTTATGATGAAAGCACCCACTGCAAATCAATCATATACTGGGTGTCCCATATGCATTTTTCATCATGTTTTTCACGTGTGAAAGCTAATTTCGGTAAAATGTCATACAGGGTGTGCGATTTACAATGAATTTGCGATCGGGTGATATACGGGGTGAGCACTTTACAAGTTCTTCTGTTTTTTTGCGCGCTCTCAAGTTTTTTCAAGTTTTTGTGTTCCTTCGGGTTTTTTACGGAAAAATTATCCTCGAAACATATACGGGGTGTTACATAGGAGCTCCATAGAATAATTTTGATACTTCCTTCGTGGTAATTACTGAACTCGAATAGATGGAGTTACAACGATATTCTTTTGGTTTTTTTTTTTTCACTGCTAATCAATTGTATACTGAGTGTCTCATATGCATTCTCCTCCAAGTTTTCTCGCGAATGGGAGCGGATTTCGATAAAATGTCATACAGGGTGTGCAATTTACAATAAGTTTACGGTCGGGTGATATACGGGGTGTGCAATTTACAAGTACTTTTGTGTTTCGGGTTTTTTCAGGTTCCTTTAAATTTTTGTGTTACTTGGTGTTCTTTCGTGTTTTCTCGCGTTGTTTCGTGTAATTTCGGTTTCTTTCGTGTAACTTCGGTTTCTTTCGTGTTTCTTCGGATTCCTTCGTGTTTTTTCGCGTTTCTCCGCGTTTTTTCAAGTTCTTTCTAGCTTTTTCGCTTTCAACGGGTAATTTGACGTGTTTCGTGTTTCTGCGCGCTTCATTGATGTATGGGCCCTATTGATCTGCGGTCTATATTGATCTATGGTCTATATTGATCCATGGGCCAATTGAACTACTGGCCCATTGAACTACTGGACTATGGATCTACGGGTCTATGGATCTACGGGCCTATTGATCTACCCGCTTACTAGTCTATTATATTAAAACGATAAGATCGGGAACCAGAGAAAATTTTGACAGGTGGTCCTGTTAGGGACCCGGAAAGCGAAGCTTCTGCGTGCGACCCGCAGGGCCGCTCGAGAGGGAATCTTAAGAAAATCGAAAAGGCGTATCCTCCTCTAGGAGAAGCGACCGCGAAACCCCCGCGCTCGCTCCAAGTGCCCGAAATTTTCGAAAGAAAATCGCGAAAATGACGTTTTTCGCGAAATCGCCCAAAGTGCCCCGGAAAAAGGAAATAGGCTCCGAAGCCGAAACGCCCAGCGTCCCGGACTCGCCACATATTCCGAGAGCGAGGACGTCCGGTTTCCTTAGAACCCATTAGAACTCCGGAGCCCCTATTTCTAGGCTAAAATCCCGTAAGTAAAACGGCAATTTTTAGTTTCGCCAGCCCCGCGAAACGTCAAAATCACCCATGATGCCTTCGCTCAGTGCGGGCCCTCGAGCCTCTAAACGCATTTTCGGCGGTAGAAAATGAAACTTGAGGAAATTCCCCATCTCTGGGTACCAATTTTCATATCCAAGTAGCGAGATAAGGCCGCGAATTCTTCATTCCAAATTCGGCAATTTCTACGGTGAAATGAGGCAAAATGTCATAATTTCTCATACGATTCCGATGATAGCCGAACGCGAGCTCCAAATTTGAAAATACGGCATCAATTTTTCGCTCGATATGGCCGTTGGAAGATCTTTTGCGCCTTCCAAGCACTCGAATAAGAATCTACAGGAGATTCCGAATCTCTAGATACCTACCACTTTTCGTGAATCGCAAGAAAAACACCTCAAATATGCGTTTGAAAATCGTCATTTCAGGCTCTATTTTCGCGCCAATTCATTTTCGTCCTTGAAGAATGCGCACAGATCGCGATGAATCGCTATACAGGCTGTGCTATCTCGAAAAAATCGCTATACAGGCTGTGCTTATGGAAAGCACTGATTTTCACCAGATTCTTTCTTCGAGAGATTTTCCGTCTGAATATTTTATGGAAAAAGCACCCACTGCGAATCAATTATAGAGTGGGTGTCCCACATGCATTTTCTTCAGGTTTTTTCGCGTATGGGCTCTAATTTCGATAAAATGGCATACAGGGTGTGCGATTTACAATTAATTTACGATCATGTGATATACGGGGTGTGCAATTTACAAGTTATTTTGCTGATTTCGATAAAACGTCATACAGGGTGTGCAATTTACAATGAGTTTACGATCGGGTGATATACGGGGTGTGCAATTTACAAGTACTTTTGTTTTTTTGCGCGCTTTCGGTTTTTATATTTCTCCGGGGTGTTTCGCGTGACTTCGAGTTTTTGCGCGCTTTCAAGTTATATGTATTCTATCGGGATTTTTCAGGTTCCTTTGGATTATTTGTGTTACTTGGGGTTCTTTCGTGTTTTCTCGCGTTGTTTCGTGTAATTTCGGTTTCTTTCGTGTAACTTCGGTTTCTTTCGTGTTTCTTCGGATTCTCTCGTGTTTTTCGCGTTTCTTCGTGTTTTTTCCAGTTCTTTCAAGTTTTTTCGCTTTCAACGGGTATTTTGACGTGTTTAGTGTTTCTTCGCGCTTCATTGATGTATGGGCCGTATTGATCTGTGGTCTATATTGATCTATGGTCTATATTGATCTATGGTCCCTTATGATCTATGGTCTATATTGATCCATGGGCCTATTGATCTACCCGCTTACTAGTCTATATAATAAAGTAATAAGATCGGGGACCAGAGAAAATTTTGACAGGTGGTCCCGTCAGGGACCCGGAAAGCGTAGCTTTCCTTGCGGCCCGCAGGGCCGCTCGAGAGGGAATCTTAAAACAGATCGAAAAGGCGTATCCTCTTCTAGGAGAAGCGACCCCGAAACCCCCCCCGGGCGCTCTTAAAGTGCCCGAAATTTTCAAACGAAAATCGCGAAATCGGCCATTTTCGCGAAATCGCCCAAAGGCGAAAAACGGGCGAAAGTACTCCTATGAAGCCGGAGCGGGGAGGGGGTCGCTTTTTCTGGACGAGGAACGTCCCCATGCGTGGCTACGAGCTCAGCCGCGGAGCCTCTCGAAATCTATACGAAAATTATGCATATAAAACGGCAATTTTAGACTCGCGACTTCCTGAAACGTCAAAAACCGCACCTACGTTTTCCCTCCGTGCCGGTCGAAAACGATACAAATCGCCCCGCGATCGGTAGAAAACGAATCTACGTGAAATTTCCCATCTCTGGGTACCAATTTTCACATCCAAGTAGCGAGTCAAGGCCGGGGATATTCATTCCAAATTCGGCAATTTTCTCGATAATTCGAGGAGAAGTGTCATATTTTATCATACGATTCCGATGATAGCCGAACGCGAGCTCCAAATTTGAAAATACGGCATCAATTTTTCGCTCGATATGGCCGGTGGAAGATTTTTTTGCGGGGTCCAAGCACTCGAATAAGAATCTACAGGAGATTCCGAATCTCTAGATACCACCCGGGATTCACGACTCTCAAGAAAAGTACCTCAAATATGCGTTTGAAAATCGTCATTTCAGGCTCTATTTTCGCGCTAATTCATTTTCGTCCTTGAAGAATGCACACAGATCGCGATGAATCGCTATACAGGCTGTGCTATCTCGAAAAAATCGCTATACAGGCTGTGCTTATGGAAAGCACTGATTTTCACCAGATTCTTTCTTCGAGAGATTTTCCGTCTGAATTTTTTATGGAAAAAGCACCCACTGCGAACCAATTAGAGAGTGGGATCTAATTTCGATAAAATGTCATACAGGGTGTGCGATTTACAATGAATTTACAATCATGTGATATTACGGGTTGCTCAATTTATAAGTAAATTTGATTTTTTTCGCGCAAATTCGAGTTTTTCGTGTTTCTTCGGTGTGTTTCAGTTCTGAATTCGATAAAATATATTCGATTCATATACAGGGTGTCAGATCTGAGTAGCGCTGACATTCACCAGAGTTTTTCTCCAGCTTTTGTGCTTTTCCGCGTAAGGGAGCTTAATTCAATGAAATCCCATACAGGGTGTGCCATTAACAATGATTTCGCGATCGATTGATATACAGGGTGTGCAATTTAAAAGTTCTTTCATTATTTTTTGCGCGCTTTCGGTGATTTTGTGCTCCTTCGGGGTTTTTTCGGTTCCTTTGGATATTTTTCGTTCATTCGTGGTACTTCGGGTTCTTTCAAGTTTTTCCGTGTTTCGTCGGGTTCTTTCTTCGTGGAATGCACCGAACTTGAAACGATAGAGTTAAAACGATATTCTTTCGGTTTGTTTCTTATGATGAAAGCACCCACTGCAAATCAATTATATACTGGGTGTCCCATATGCATTTTTCATCATGTTTTTTCACGTGTGAAAGCTAATTTCGGTAAAATGTCATACAGGGTGTGCGATTTACAATGAATTTGCGATCGGGTGATATACGGGGTGAGCACTTTACAAGTTCTTCTGTTTTTTTGCGCGCTCTCAAGTGTTTTCAGGTTTTTTGTGTTCCTTCGGGTTTTTTTACGGAAAAATTATCTTCGAAACATATACGGTGTGTTACATAGGAGCTCCATAGAATAATTTTGATACTTTCTTCGTGGTAATTACTGAACTCGAATAGATGGAGTTACAACGATATTCTTTTGGTTTTTTCTTCACTGCTAATCAATTGTATACTGAGTGTCTCATATGCATTCTCCTTCAAGTTTTCTCGCGAATTGGAGCTGATTTCGATAAAATGTCATACAAGGTGTGCAATTTACAATGAGTTTACGATCGGGTGATATACGGGGTGTGCAATTTACAAGTACTTTTGTGTTTCGGGTTTTTTCAGGTTCCATTAAATTTTTTTGTGTTACTTGGTGTTCTTTCGTGTTTTCTCGCGTTGTTTCGTGTAATTTCGGTTTCTTTCGTGTAACTTCGGTTTCTTTCGTCTTTCTTCGGATTCTTCCGTGTTTTTTCGCTTTCATCGGGTTTTTGACGTGTTTAGTGTTTCTGCGCGCTTCATTGATGTATGAGCCCTATTGATCTATGGTCTAAATTGATCTATGGTCTATATTGATCTATGGTCTATATTGATCCATGGGCCAATTGAACTACTGGCCTATGGATCTACGGGCCTATTGATCTACCCGCTTACTAGTTAATAATATTACAGTAAATCAACAAATTTATCCAGCTATTGTTGATTTTCGTAACAATCCCCTTAATTCATACGAATTTACCACGATGTCAGATGGGCGGGGCTTGAGGTTCAATTGTCATGGATTTGTTTGAGTCACTGTCAAGTAAGGTGAATAACAAGAGAGTAGTGAAATTAGAGATTATCGTCTTTGATTGGTCCTCGTGATTTCGGTATATTTTATCTTGTTTGTAAACGTTTTTCATGGGTGAGAATCATTAAATACTTGTATTTATTAATTATAGTATTGAGCCCACGTGTTTTCGGTATATTTCATCTTCGAATTGGCATTTTAAAGTTTCGAATTTCTTGTTAGGGCAACTCCAATAAAGAATAAGACATTTTCTTCCTCATGACCGTTTCGAAATATTGGAGCCATGAAAGTGAGGTACATAATTGCAATTCATTAATGATATTACAGTAAATCAACAAATTTATTCAGCTATTGTTGATTATCGTAACAATCCCCTTAATTCATACGAATTTACCACGATGTCAGATAGGCGGGGCTTAAGGTTCAATTGTCATGGATTTGTTTGAGTCACTGTCACGTGCGGCGAATAACAAGAGAGTAGCGAAATTAGAGATTCTCGTCTTTGATTGGTCCTCGTGATTTCGGTTTATTTTATCTTGATTTGATACGTTTTTCATTGGTCCGAATCATTAAATACCTGGATTTCTTTGTTATAGTATTGAGTCCACGTGTTTTCGGTATATTTCATCTCAGAATTGGCATTTTGAAGTTTCTAATTTCTTGTTGGGGCAATTCTGAGGAATCAGACATTATTTTCCTCATGACCGCTTTGCATATTGGAGTCGTGAAAGTGAAGTACATTGTTGCAATTCATTACGATTAATACAATAATAATTACATATTTACGTTATGGCGCTCATGTTAGCGACTTATTATTCAAATATTTCCGAAACAATTGATTGTCTGAATTCTGAAACCACTGCTCTAACCATTAGGTCCCAAAAAAAAATTAAGTTTTAAGGCGAACACCCCGGAAATAGTTCGCCTGCTCTCTGCAGGATAGGAGGTTGCCCCAAGTCATAGATTAAAGAGAATAAAATTAAAGAGAAGTTCTCTTTAATCTATGCCCCAAGTGGATGTTCCAGCGACGACCGGTAGTACTAAAAACCACCACCGGGACTCTATAGAGGGCGTTTCGCTAGACGCGAATTTTGTTCCACCCAGACTATCTCATCTTCAGGACTGGACCAACGTAACTTACAGTTCAAGTCCTGAATGAGTCTGGATCTCTCGAGATGACTAATTCAGTTTTTTAAGACTAGATTCTCGAGTTGAACTGGTTTTGTTCATCATAACCGGGCCTTTAGAAGCAAACACTATAGTATTAGTTGGGAATCATTCGTTGGGATTTGCTCATCACTTTTTATTTATTGATATATGTTCAGGAAAGTATAGAATGGTGAATATACAGATTAATGTTCGAGTAATACAGTGTAATATTTGGTTATTGATTCAAACAAAAGCTCATTGATCTCCCATCTGAAACTCACAGATTCAGGTCCAATCCAATAAGGTGGAGAATATTCAGATACGCGTTATATTATTATTGGTTTGAAAGTTCAGAACAAAACTCGTTTTGTTGAAACGATCTTAGCACGATCTTTTGATCAGCAATAGATACAGACATTACACACCATCTGAATCTGAGGCATGTTAGCCGGAACATGAATCAAACGGTTCACCTACCTGAATCCAAAATGGCAAATAGAATCCTGTACAGCATAACAATGCAGCCGCAAGGGACAAAGTTGCCCACAGAATGCCAACGCCTGTGAGAGAGGTTGCCATTGAGATTGGGTTGAATACCACGAGCACTCCACTTCTTTTCCCTAAGAATGTCCGAGCCACTGAGTCACGTCAGCATCTGTAACGAGATGAAGGGTTCAAGTAGTTCTTTTTGTTTGAGTTTCATTAAGGTTGATTGAATGGAAGGGTCTTTATTTGTGTTATCTGGAAAAAAGGAATTAAGTTGGTAAGAAAAATATCCATGATGAATCAGAGAGGTCAAGGGTGATGTATCGCGTGGAAATTATCTTTCTTTCTCTGAAAACTTGAACTCTTTTCACTTGATGAGAACACATCCGCACGTGATACAATCTCACTAATAACATAGGGAACTTCAGGGATTTGATGAACATCGCCAGTAATTTGCTTCATTTCAGGGCAACATTCGTATTCCTATCATGAAAACCATTATCTTGCCTACTCCTTAAGATGTTAAATGCGATTTATTTAATGGAGTAGTTCTTGGATGATCAATCACTTCTCATTTGCATATTAAGTTATAATTTGACCGTGCGTCAGCTGACGCTTCGTTCACCTACCAGTCATTGGAGAACTATTGAAATTGATCTCAATCGATCGGCGTAAAAACACTACCTAAAATGCAACGCTACCTCCCGGACTATTAAAATATTAAAACTTTCTACGCTACTGAACATGTAAATAACTAAATACTTCGTTTCTTACATACATACACTTATCTATGGAACGATAAATTCGGATTGAAATTTCTGTCTTTACTACAACTTTCACACTAACGAACCATTTTTAGTGCGATGAAAAGTGATAAAAAATAAAAAATATGAAAAACCTGATACAGACTCACACAAATTTTCTTCAATTTGGGTATATATTTTCGATGCAGAGGTGGCAACGTGTGTCTTCTAAACATCATGTGACCTTCAAACTATCAAGCAGAGAATGCGGCAGAGTTGTCATGACTTTCATCTGAATTTCTTTCCATCTGCGGTCTCTGACATGAAATAGCAGAATCAACTAAAGATTTTCTTTTACTTCTTGCTAATATATCCGACAGTTTCAATTCAAATTATAAAATTTTGTACAATGCTTTGAATGCAAATTGGAGAAAAAGTTTTTATTCACAATTGTAGGGGAATAGAGAATGCTACTATTTGCTCAGTTTGGCAACATGAATTTTTTTTTATGACCTGAGTGGACCAGCTTAATACGTTACAATTACTGATGCGACACTTTTCAATGTAAATAAAGGGGTCTATTCTTAGATAGTCTAAGATAATAACTCATTTTATAGAGGAACGCGTTATTATGAGATCAACCTGATGAGGAAGGTTGTTGTAGTATTGAATGACTGAAAAAAATTTCGTTTTTTCGAAGTTCGAGGTTAAATTATAGCACCTGTATCGAAAATGTCTCCTCATAGAACTTATCACAATGCAAAAGGAACTCTCAAATTTGAAGATTCCGTTAGGAATTAGTTTTCATCAGAAAAAAATTTCAAAACACAAAATATTGATCATGGATCATGGAAAGAAATTTTTTCTTTTCAAAATATAATTGGAATTCGCCAAGCAAATAGATTCAATTAGTTGGAGTAGAAAGATGAGGTAGTGAATCCTATTATCATCTTGGATTTCAAGTCAATAGTTGAATTATTAAGATTACGAATTTCCATTTAATTAGGGATATTGATTGAAATTCGAATGTGTAACATCAATGAGAGGTGCTCCGCCACTTTTTCACTTTAAATAAATTCCATTGAACCTAAGTGCAGAAATATTTTACGTGAAATTGACAACATTTAACGGTTCCTCATAGTGGGCGATTCTCTGCGTCTGTAGAACAACAAATACCTGGAAAACACAGTTTAGTTTATTTTAAATACCTTAAATTGTTAATTATTCACGAAGACGGCGGAGAAAAAACTTATCAATTAGATAAGAACATACCGAAATCTGTTCGCTCTTGATCCGCTAAAGGGTTCCACACACTAGAATGACGGAAACTGAAATAACTCTGCGAAATTTGCATGATGAGATCGTAAGGAATAGAGAGGAATTGAGACTTGTTGTTCAGGCAAGTGAGGTAAATATAATACTGGAGGTTGAGGCTCTGAGGAGGAAAGTTACCAAACTGGAGAGTGAGAATACGGAACTCAGGAAAACATTGCAGGAATTAGAAGTGGATGTTAGGAAAAATAATTTCGTTATTCATGGTTCGGATCTGTCGGAACACGGAATTATAAGCACCCAGTCGATATCGGAGGAGGTTAATAAACTTTTGGAATTGGACCTTCATGATTCTGATTTCAATGATGTGTATCGACTTGGAAAAACCAAAGGTTGCCCCATTAAAGTTGAATTAAGGTCTTATCGTACGAAAAACAGGATTTTTCAAAATCTAAGGAAGCTAAAGGGAAGGAAGATATTTATCACGCATGATATGACCAAAAAGCAACGTGAGGATTACAACTACCTTCGACAACATCTTATAGCGCTCAGAGCACAGAATGTGCAAAATTGTCGAATTAGGGGTAACAAAATCTATATTGAGAATACTCCCTATAGTTTGTCTGAACTCGAAGGAGTTCAAGAATACGCTCCAAAGCGCCCGAGTAGTGCCCCACCTACCCCAAGTATTGAGAGTGATAAGCGACAAACGGCCTCAAGAGGAGTGATTCCCGTTGAGACTAATTTGCCAGTGCCAGCGAAGACTCCGAAGACTACTCAGCGGGGAGGTCAGGAAGACCGGACAAAGGTTGGCATCCCGGAGGCTTCCACTGGAAGAACGAGATTCGCACCAAGGGAGAAAGGGAGAACACGATCAAACAGATAAGTGAGATTGCTCTTGTTATTATTTTATTTTCTCCCATTGAGTTGTTTGTTTTTTTTTCTTTGTTGTATCGGGTTTGATTTGTTTTGTTGGTGCTTTGATCTCCTGATGGATCCTTTCATAAGAGACATTAACTACACACCTTTGGATACGGTCGAATTTGGAAGTGTTGATGAGTACAATGAGTCTCATAGAGCGGGAGATATGTGTTTCAGAATACTGCATCAAAACATTAGAAGTGTATCAAAAAATTTTGATGAGTTTAAAATACTACTCAGTGGAATTAGAGTACTTCCCGAGTGCATAGTGTTATCTGAGACTTTTAGATTGTGTGATGAGTCGTCTTTTCGGATGGAGGGATATAATATGGTTTACAGTCGGGGTGAAATTAATAAGAACGATGGAGTCATGATTTTTGTTCAAAAGGGCTTTAATTTTCAGAAGAATATAACTCGCATTGCGCAAGTGAATGTTTTAGAGGTTACCATCCGCCTTTCAGAGAATGAAAAGCTGCATATAACTGGTGTTTACAGACCTCCTTCAACGGATGCACATGATTTTGTCAATTCGCTAGATGAATACCTGAAAGGTAAACAAAGGTTAGGTGTTAAACGCCACTTAATAGTGGGAGATATGAATATTAACATCTTAAACGAATTGGATGACCTGGTATCCGCATATGTGAACCTGATGAGCGAATATAACTACATTTCGGTGATAAATAAGGCGACCAGAGGGAAATCGTGTCTTGATCATATATTTTTGAGAAACGAACAGAGGAATAATGAGAATATCGTGAATGCGGCAACAATAGAAACATTAATAACAGATCATCGCGCAACTGCTGTCAGTTTTCCTATTACAAGAGAAAACAAATTAGTAAGTACTATAGATACCGTAGGGTCGTCGATTATACCAATTTTAGAGCAGAATTGAGGGACTTTGACTGGGAGGCTCTTCACTCTCAGGAGGGCACACAACTAAAGTCGACTTATTTTGTGGATACGGTAGACAGATTATTAAAACAAAACACAAAGATATTGAGAATCGGAAGAAAAGAGGTACGAAGAAAAGAGTGGATAACTACTGGTATCGTGAAGTCCGTCAACGCTAAGAACACACTTTATAGAAAATATTTGAATGAACCAGATAAATACAGAGAGGAATATTTAAAATACAGAAATGGATTAAATCGCGTAATAAGGACGGCAAAATGTGATTATTTTAAAACGAAGATTTATGAAAGTAAAGACAGTACAAAGAAATTATGGGAAACACTGAATAAAATGTACAGAACTAACGACAAAAATGACATAAAATGTGTACTGGATCAAGACGGTTCTACTGAGAAGGATGCGAAGAGGATGGCAGACATTTTTAATCAATACTACATAAATGTAGGTAAAAATCTTGACGATAATATAAATACATCGGGCACACCTGCTTTCAAACAAAAACACTGAAACATTCATTCTTTATAAAACCTACTGCGCCAGAGGAAATTAAGCAGATCATTGTTGAGACTAAAACTGGTAGAGCTCAGGCTACGACAACATCTCAGGTGAGGTACTAAAGAAAATACGAGATGAGATTGCTGTTCCCTTTTCCCAGGTTATAAATGAAATTATCGAATCGGGCATTTGCCCACAAGAGTTTAAGGTTTCTGTTGTTATTCCTCTGTTTAAAAATAAGGGACCTACTGATCTACCATCTAACTACAGGCCTATCTCACTGGTTACTTCGTTTACAAAAGTATTCGAAAAGATTATTGAAAAGAGATTGCGAAACTACCTAGAGAAGCACAAAATAATCTCTGATAGACAGTTTGGGTTTCGAAAGGGAAGATCCACCTCCGATGCTGTGTCCACACTGTGCGATTCAGTTTACAGGGCTTTGGACTCTGGCGAAGTGGCTCTTTGTGTGTTCCTAGATCTCTCCAAGGCCTTTGATACCGTGAACCACACTATAATGCTGGACGTCTTGGAGGGCGTTGGTGTGCGTGGTGTTCCGCTGAAACTCTTCGATAGTTATTTGAGGGACAGGATCCAGATGGTAAAGATTGGCGATTTTCTTAGTGACCCATTGAATATTCAGTGCGGTATACCACAGGGCACAGTACTGGGACCTATTTTGTTCAACCTGTACATTAACGATATATTGAATATCGATGCGGATGGAAGTATAATCGGTTTCGCTGACGACACAGCCGTCCTATATAGAAGCAGAAAAGGACCTAGAAAAAATATTCAATGCCTTCAGTCGCAGATATCTCACAATAAATCTTGAGAAAACTAAATATCTTCCATTCTCCATCTATAAACCTAACCTGCCTCTTTTCGACATGTTGAGAATTAGAAATGTGGGCGGGAACTTTCAGATTGCCCCGGTCACCTCCCTGAAATATTTGGGGGTCAACATCGACCAGTTTCTACGATGGGACGTTCATGTGAACAGTGTGGTCGCTACTTTGAGGCACTTTTTATACCGATTTCGCTTCTTGTGTCTAATCTTGGAGAGAAGACATCTGAAGGTGTTGTACCATGCATTGGTAGAGTCCCGATTACGTTATGGCATTTTGGCATGGGGTGGTTTATATGATACACACTTGAGAAGACTGCAGGTTCTACAGAACACATTTATTAGGATTATTTTACAAAAGGAGAGACTGTATCCCACGGACAAACTTTATCTGGAGGCAGGGGTCATTGATATAAGGCAGACATATGTTTATGCTTTACTGGCATACACGTATAACAACAAAAATATTCTTACCTACCTGGAACACGATCATGATACTCGAGGAAAAACACAGCGAAAAGTTTCGTCATATAAGGCACGAAAGACCATCGGACAGCGAACGCACACTTTCCTTATCCCTCACATACTAAACTCTTTACCTCTGGAGCTGAGAATCAGACTGCACTCACTAAATTCTTTCGGCTTGTTTAGGAGCACTATAAAGAAATATTTAAGGGACACTGATAGACTCAATATCGCTAATATTGTGAATGGAATAAAATAGGAAAAATGCTACTGAAAATTTTACTCATCGGTGGTGAATTCTGTACCTGCTCATTTGGAGATGGCTGGAGTGGTCCTCCGCACAACCATATGGTTTTGGAGGTTTATCTTGTTTATTTGTTCTTTTGTTTTGTTGTTATATCTTCACTTTCCACTGAGTCTGTATACTTATGGTTTATGAATAAACAAGTTTATTATATATTTATTATCAAGGTTTAATTGAAACCTGCGCACGCGCCATTTAGCAGCAAATTGATTCAAAGTCACGAACATATGGAATTCGAGCTCATAAAATCGCATATACATATATTTTGACTGCTGGCATACAATTTTTGATAGCAAACAATGTAGTATGAAAGTTTAGCTGGGATTAGTTACGGGGTGCCATACAATTTGGCGTATGATGTGAAAGTTAAGGGGAAAAAGAAACCACTGAAGAAAACAAAAAAACATCTTTCTTTCAGAGTGATTAATGACACAGAAGCTTCTTCAAGTGGCCTACATCGAATCTGAAAATAAAAACAAAAGCATAAAAACAGCTGAATTAAACGATCACGTATCAAATTTGTTTGAAATGAAGTATCCGTTTCTTGAAAGAATCGGAAAATTAATAGTCCTAAAACGATTCAGAAATTTACATATATACAGGATAATAATTATTGAGGTGAAATAAAGCTAGTGTATAATCACAACTTGCGCTTGAAACAGAGATGACAAGCATGCTATCGAGCACTGCCTAATTGTTTTTAAAGAGATCAAATCCAGAAATATTTTTTGAAGGGTCAGAAATGATATCTTTATTGAACATTTCGAGACAGGTCCATTCGATCTACCATAATTTTTTATCGCTTATGTTTATGGCAAAGAACAAATTCGTCCATAAGAGTTTACATAACTTTTTTTTGGAATGTAGGAACTAAATGGAATTAAATTGGGAAAGCATTGATATTTATTCCAACAATTTAGAGCAGCGGCGTCTGCGAAAGGGGTGGGACAATGTTAGACAAAGGTGGTAACCAATGAAGCGGTGTAGATTTTATTGGGCCAGTAATTATTCTCATGGATGTATTTGATTGTGCATCGATTTTTTGTGTATGTGCTCTATTGAACCAAATAGAGCAACAATACTCAGCTGCCAAAAAGACTAAGGCTACAGATGCTGAGCGAAGAGTGGAAGCATCATCACCACAAGATGGTGCAACTGTTTTCTGAAGAATATTATGTCTAGTTTTTAGTTTCAGGCTCAGATCAAATGAGCCTTGTTATTGAGTTAGATTGAGAATCTAATTTAACTCCTGAATACTCAGGACAAAAATTATGTTCGATAGGAGAATTCCTTGTTGAATGGTTGGGCATTCGATGACCACTGATAGTATTTGCTTTTTCTAGACATGTCTAGAAGGTTCCTCATATTGTATGTTGAGGCTGGCAGCCTTCTTCAAGATCATCAGTGCCACACTGTGCTGATGAGAGACAATCGAAACCGGTCCATAGTTTCACTTGGGGTCTTGAACTCCACTGGAGAGATGGTTTTCAGAATTGTCGTTTCTTTCCATTATAGATAATTGAAAGATGCAGTTAATTTCGCAAATTTCCCATTAATATTCAGATGGAAACATGTTACCTCTATTTTGTTGGAATTTTAAAGATAGAGGTGATTCATTCAGAGGTACTTTTGTTCAAATAAAAAAAATTGATGAAAACAATTTTATTTTATAATTCTTTACAATTATTTTTTGAAGATGATTTCTTCCAAATGCTGACCTCGACTACAGGTAACAAGATCCATTCGATTGTTTCAATTCGAAGACGCGTGTGAGCATTTTGGTTGATATTTTTCCAATCACTTCAGTAATATTTGCCTTCAATACCTCAATTGTAGTTGATTAGTCCATGTAGACTTTGGACTTCACATAGCCCCAAAGGAAAAAATCAAGGGGTATGATGTCACTTGGTTTAGCCGGCCAATTCACTGGTCCGAAGCGTGAAATGATCTCCTCGCCGAAATGCTCTCGCAGTAAGGCCATGGTTTTACGGGCTGTATGGCAAGTAGCACCATTTTGTTGCAACCACATCTCGTCAAGACCACAGGCTTTAATTTCGGTCTGTTATCATTGTGCTATAACGGTCACCATTCACAGGAGGATTCCAGCCATCCTCTGTTTTGAAGAAATATGGACCGATTATGCCACCAGCTCAACCACTTCAAACAGTTGTTTTTTCTGGATCTAACGGCAATTGTTGAGACTCTTCGGGTTGTTTAGCACCCCTGATTGGGGCATTTTGTTTGTTCACAAACCCATTAAGCCGAAAATGGGCCTCATGAGTGAATAAAACTTTTGTCGGAAAGAGTGGATCCTGTGCAAGCTTGTTAAGAGCCCAACGACTAAAACTTTAACGATTCGGTAGGTCGGTCAGCTTCACTTCTTGAACTAATTGAATTTTATAAGTGTCTAAGTATACACATTAATCGGAGGAAGCCCATTTTCGTAATGAAGCTAAACAATTTGTCGACGCAGTGCCGGGCTAAGTCGTTCCATTTTGAAATGTCAGATACTACTGAAAATGAATACCACTTCAGTTTACACGACGCATGTGGGATCTGCAACTAAATCCCCACCACAAGTATACCTCTGAATAATCGCCTCTCAACAAAATGATTATTCAAAATCTCTAAATCGGATGATAGTATGTTCTCCAGAGTTTGGAAATCCGAATGCTGTTAAGCAATAGCAATGTCATCAGCCTAACAAATATCTGAGATTATGTCGTTGGTAAATCATTGAAAAGTGAAGGGGCTGGAATTGATCCTTGTGGAAATCCGTTTTACAATGTTTTGAAATTGCTACTCTTATTTTTTTTCTCATCGATATATTCAACTGTTCATCATTTTTTTGTGTATGTACACTATTAAACAGAGCAACAACACTCAGCTGCAGAAAAGACTAAGGTTGAAGATGCTGAGCGAAGAGTGGAAGCATTAGTAGCACCCTAGGATGATCCATCTAATTTCTAAAGAATATTATTTCAAGTTTTCCGTTTCAGTCTCAGATCATCTTAATGAGCCTTGTTATTAGGATATGAATCTAATTTAACTCCTTAGTACTTATGATAGGAATTATGTTTGATAAAACCATTGAAAGTTGCAAGTAATCCCTATATTTCTATTGATTATGAAAGAGAAAACTACACTGTAAAAATAAAATTTCTGCGCTCAAACTCCTCAGGAGTTTGAGAATTTTTTTTTCAATCAAACCATTTTAATTTGAATTAATCTAAAATTGATTACTCCAAATGAACTATTTTTCTTGATTAAAACAACCTAGTTGATTATAGAAAACAGCTAAAACATTCGCCTGAAACTTTTTCAGCGAAATGAAAGAAACAACTGATTCAACATAAACATACAATTACAAGAAATTGTTTATGCACTTGTCTCAATATCCATAATTGATTGATACAAATACATTATTCTAAATAGGTTTTAACGAAACCATTCGTTCTTTTCATTTTTATTTGTTCAATAGAACGAAGGTACGGTTGTCGTGAATTCTGTCAGTTGATGCAACGACTACAGTTTCTTGAGACAAGAATCTCGTGAGATTATATTATTCGCCTCATTTACTTGAAGAAAACTATAAATATTTGAATAAAATTGAACATATAATTGTTGCAATATGAAGTGACATTTGTGAAAAAATATTGCGTAATTGATTTAATAAAACGAATTAATTGTAGCAATTTTTTTATATTGGCTGCAATTAAATCAAAACTCAATCTCTTTTATATTAAATATATCCCATTTAAATGCAATTATTTGTGCATTTTACTCACAATATTGTTGTATTCGGTGATAAAGATGACATGGAATACATGATGCGCAAGCTAATTAAAGAATACGAGAAGTGGGGCTTAAATGTCAACTTAGAGAAAACCAAATATCTTTGTGTTGGTGGAGAACCGGGTGATCTGGTATTGGATGATGACAGGGATGAGATGATAACCCACTGCCTGGACTATAGCTATTGTAGCAGCAGGGGAGTGTATAGGGATCTATTGGCGGCACTCGCATAAGTAGTTATAAATTCCTTTGATTCTACATTGGTGACCCCGACGTGATGGGAACGGTTGTCTTTACGACGTGTCTTGAAAAGCAGACGGTTGACGCTTGAGGTATACTCGCTCCCTCTCTGCAACTTCCAACGAAACTCTAGACGCCTTTCCCATTTCGTACAATATTCATGGTCTGCCGCGGTATTCCGGTATTTATTAATATTTTGCTAGTGTCAAAAACCCTTCAATTTAGCTCAAATCAATCAGTTTCTCAACCCAAGAAACTTTCACTTGACATAAGAGATACTATCATTTTTATCGACTGAATTCTCGACCCATTCAACTACAAATCGAGTTTCAGTGAAATGTAATATTTATTTACATGAAACCAAAATTTTTATTCTACGAAAAGTATCAATAGTTACATACTAATCAATATTACCGTTGGATCAAATTTTTTACCACCTGAGTCAAAAACTCTGAGCTTGGTTGAAACTAATCAGTTTCTTAACTCAAGAAACTTTTATTTAGGTAAACGCCATTCTCAACCGTAGAGGGCGGTAGGGTCAAGTACTTTATGCATTTGGCTGTATTCAAACGTACGGAGTACTTGAGACAAATTAATATGGTTTGAGATGAGGAACTATTTTTTACAGTGTAGATACATCTGTTTTATTGGGGTTGGGACATAACCACAATTCGACTAAATAATTCATTATAATCTCCATATCAGTTGATAGCAATAGCAGTATCATCAACATATACAATTTTCTGAGATGATGTCAGTGGGTGAATCACTAAGATATAAATTGAAAAGTACGGGCGCTAGAACTAGAAATAAATAAAATTATATAATAAGAAATCATGGAACTTGTGTTGTATAATATGTTGAACATTTTGGAAAGACCTTCAGCGTCAAAAACATTGGATCGAAAATACCCCACGATGTTGATGGCAGATAGCCACAATTCTCAGACAAGTTTTTTGAAAAATTGTCTTCGTGTAAGTTTTTATGAGACTTCACTTCTTCAAAGGCGAAGCAAAGATGAAATAGACAATCATTCAACGTTTGCAAGTTCTGAATATTCAGTGTTAAATCTTGCTCATTCCACATATCATACATGAATTTCCTGGAAGTTCTACAAAGTTTCAACAGTGAATAGTTTGAGTGCAATGGAATAAATATATTCATTTGAAGATAATCGCTCTCTGGAAATACTTGGAGTGTAATTCAATTCATGTGAAATCGGGGATGGAGCAGAGCTTTTTGATAATTCCAGAATTCGTAAGTTAGGCTCCGAGTTATATGTTTAACAACATACGGTGACATAGTTCTGAATCCAATATGCTACATGGTGAATGGTATTTAATCATGCTGAAAGAGGGAAGTAGTTGAGGTAGCAACTGAGTTGAAAGTTACTTGGTGCAATTGGGTTATGGAATTATCGTTCGGTTGAGGAATTTCGAGCAGTTTATAATCTTATACGTACATTATCTTGAACAACAATATACATAAGGGGTAAATGCTAGCAAATAATTTGATTTGAATTAAATTACGAACGAATGAGATAGCTCGGATCCCGAATAAGAGATCCATGCCTGAATAATCCACGTTTGTTTAGTAATCACGCATTGTAAGGTTCTAAACCCATGCGTGCTCATCTAAAGAGGGGTATAATTTCAAATGTTTCCAATCGATATAATTATAATAAACGTTTATTTGTCTTTGAATATATCAAAAAGATACATGGGATATGTCAACATACAAAAGGTGAATAATGTAACATAAACAGCATGAGATATATTGAATCTTCAGAAAATTTTACATTTCCTAAAAGAATTGAGACCTTCTAGATTTAGACAAAATATTGACCAACTTTGTTTGTCCAAAATAGGTAGTTAAAACTTTTCTATTTTGACCTCGCAATTTTCATTAGTAAGCTGAACAAAATAGTTTGCGATCACACTTTGCGTGATTTTTTATTTATCCTCAGACATAGTATCATGTCAACCTTAATATAGGAGATTTCATCCCCAGGATCAAGTCATCCAGGTAGGAGGACACCACTCCCGATTTTTACTCTAAGTCAATATACTATTTAATTTGGATTTATATTTTTGGCTCTTATATAAATTATAAGCAAATAAATTTCACGTATCTTAGTACCAATACCTTTTAAAACGTATACTCACTAAGGAGATTAGGGATCGAGAACAGAAGGGGATCAAGTGTCCCCAGATTTCCCGATTTCTATTGCCCAGTTAATAATTCTATATGTTGGCTTATATTAAAATATTTTCTGCTCAAAATGAGTTGAAAAATGAATGTTTTCTCGATTGAAATAGATGAATTCTTTTCCTCGTGCCGTTTCACAACGCTTCCAAAAGCACAAACATTATCTGTACTTTTACTGCCGGCATATACAGTAGCGAGCGCCAAAAAAGAGGAATACATGTGTACTTTTCAGGTATCTTACCAGTATATTTCTTCCATAAATGTCACCATCTACGCTTGTCATAAATCTCGCCAACAGAAATAAGTATTTATCGTGCAAGTTGTTGACAAACAACGTGAAATATATCTGAAGTTTTTCAGCACCAAGCGAAAGAATATAGGGAAGTGGACGAGTTTGCAGAAATGAGAAGATTTTAGAGAAGAGATTCGGACGGCTTGAAATGGAGATGAAAAATGGTAAAAGCAGTAGAGAACGGATGCCATTTCGTCTCCTTCGAAATGCACTCTCAGTTGGATGGTGGTGATTAGATATAAAATATTTCAGAGGGCTTCCGACGCTGTCTGCCGACCTTCAGATATTTGAAACGAACTTTCATCCAGTTAACGAGAAACATAATTTCCATCCGAATTATTTTTAATAAAATTGAGGAACTCAGATGATTTGAATTATGTTATTTCCACAATTCGCGATTAAATATCCAGCCTCTAAAACCCAAGAAAGAATCAGAATTGGTGAAAACACGCAGACAACTTGGTGTTTTATGACAGGGAACATAATCTGAGACACAAGAAATCCACTGCAGAGGGTTGCAACACCGTCAGGAATTTCATTCGGGACAGTGGTTAGTTTTGTATCACAATTTATGCATGGATTTTGATTTATATGAGTCCGCAGTTTGTGTTTGTGAAGTGAATATACAGGGTGAATCTGTGATCACTGCGTGAATTTTAACCTTAGGTTCTTGAGATCATATGAAACACATTTTTTTAATATTCAGCTGCGTTGAAAAGTAATAAGCATTTTAAGTTTACACCCCTCTGAAGTCCTATTTAGTTTGAATGAAAATTACCTTCCACAGCATCCACTATTGAATCTGAATTGTTTAAAAACATTATTCTCCCTCTATGAAATGATTCACTCACTCATATTTCATCAGATGATTATATCGATTTAATTCCTTTCAACTTCAAATATCTCAAAAATGGTGCAATTTAGGAAAAAAGATGATGAATGATTTAATCTGCAAAATAGAATAATGATTCTTGGATGTACAAGATACGGACCTTTATTTCAAGTGATATTTCTTGGCGCTCTTGTTCACCCGAACAGAGTGCCTATCATTTTGCCCAAATGTCTGTAATTTTCGAATATCGAGCCGAAAATGGTCTCACTCGATTGGGTTCGACTCCCCGATGAAGAATCCGTGGCGAAAGTTGAGTCTGCCCGTTTTCATATTTTCAGAATAGGTTAATTGTCCAAATATCTCGACCAAGTTCGATATTGGGCCAAATCCGTCGGATAGTTCAGTAGTTATGAGCATCTGAAATTTTGTTTCCTCAATAACTACTAGAATATCCATCCGATCAAAATTACCAAAAAAAATTATTTCAATACTCACTATCTCATAAGATATTTCTCAGATTTCAATAAAAATTCGTGAATATATTGAGGTGATCAATATCCTACTTATCCTCAAATTTCATTGTCGTAGCTCTTTTCCATCTAAAGATATGATAATTTTTTTCGTTTACTCAAGAGAAATGAGAAATGACATGAAGTACCGATGATTTTCCTTGAACGATGGCCATCACAGATCGATATTCGATTGACAAATGCCGGGCTCATTAATCAGTGTCAGTTGGCGTAATATTAATCGAAATTTTTTATAAAGGGAAATCATAGAGATAAAAGTCAATCTCGGTGGCTGAAATAATCTACGTTGTCGAAAGATTTTAGGGGAAGGGAATTATAGGTTAGAACAAAACTTGGGGAAAATTATGAGTTGTTATTTTTAATTTGAGATATAGGTTTGTTCATTCATTAGGCGTTCATATTTGCATCACATTGACCCATGGTACGAGAAAAGACTATTGTTCACCTGATCAGAGTGCTTATAGATTTGTTATGGTTTGAATTTTTACTCGCAGGTAGCTTAACAAGGTCGCGCCAAAGCAATCTGACCTCACGTCAGTGCTTTCTGATTTTTTTATTTTTAATTCAATTCCTGTAAAAAAGGGAAGGCGACAAGACGATCAATTTTCTGATTTGTCGGCGTCTTATCATACTAAATGTCCTTGTTTTAGTATTGAATCATCATGTTTTTGTTATAATCTCAGGAAATATTCAGAATTTAGAAGTTAAACGCCAGATGGGCGGGGCTTTAGATCCTGTTGTTGGCACTGTATAAAGAAGGAGGGACAAGAGACGATGAGGTTTCTGATTGGACAGCGACTTATCTTGCTAAATGCTCTTCTTTTAGTACTGAATCATCATGTTTCTGTAATGATCTCTGGAAATGACCAGAATTTAGTAGTTGAACGACAGATGGGTGGGGCTTACGATCTAATTGTCGGTACTGTCAAAAAGGGAGGTGACAAGACGCTCAGGGTTCAGATTGGTCAGGGTCATATCTTACTGAATGCCCTTGTTACTGAATCATCATACATGTTATTATAATAACCTCAGGGAATGATCAGAAGTTAGTAGTTGAACGACATATGGGAGGGCTTTACATACTGTTGTCTGCAATACATAGAAAAGGAGGCGACAATAGACGATGAGGTTTCTGATTGGCCAGCAACTTATCTGCTAAAAACCTTCGTTTCAGTACTGAATCATTATGATTATATAATAATCTCAGAAACTGACCAGAATATAGAGGCTGAACAATAGATGGGCGGGGCTTAAGATCTCATTTTGACACTGTATTAAAGGGTGCCAACAAGACGATCAGGTTTCAGATTGGCCAGCGTCTTATCTGGCTAAATGCCCTTGTTTTAGTATTGAATCATCATGTTTTTGTTATTATCAGAAATGATCAGAATTTAGTAGTTCAACGACAGATGGGCGAGGCTTGAGATTTTATTGTCGGCACTGTAAAAAGGGTGCGGCGACAATAGACGATCAGATTTCTGATTGGCCAGCGACTTATCTAGCTTAATGTCATTGTTCGGTAGTGAACCACCATGTTTTTATCTCAGGAAATGATCGGAATTTAGTAGTCAAGCGACTAATTGGCAGGGCTTGAGATACTGTTGTCGGCACTATATGGAGGAGCAGGAGACTATAGACGAAAATAATTCTGATTGGCCAGTGACTTATCTTGATAAAAACCCTTGTTTCAGTACTGAATCATGTTTGGCGCTCTTGTTTACCCGAACAGAGTGCCTATCATTTTGCCCAAATGTCTGTAATTTTCGAATATCGAGCCGAAAATGGTCTCAATCGATTGGGTTCGACTCCCCGATGAAGAACCCGTGGCAAAAATTGATTCTGTCCGATCAAGTTGATACTTGAAATATCGTTTAGGGAGGCTGAAACAAAACGGCTAGCAAAACTTCGCAGAAATTGTCAAGCTAAAAAAAAAAATTTTTCAATACTCACTATCTCATAAGATATTTTTCGAATCTCAATAAAAATCCTTGAATATTATGAGGTGATCAATATCTTATTTATATCAAAATTTCATTGTCGTAGCTCTTTTCCATCTAAAGATATGATCATTTTTTTCATTTACTCCAGAGACAAGGAAAATGACATGAAATCCCGTGATTATCTGTGAACTATGGTCATCACAGATCGATATTCGATTGACAAATGCCGGGCTCACTAATCAGTGTCAGTTGGCGTAATATTAATCAAAATTTTTCATAACGGGAAATCATAGAGATAGAATTCAATCTCGGTGACTGAAATAATATACGTTGTCAAAATTCAGAAAAGCACTGACGTATGTTCTTAGAGGAAGGAAATTATAGCTTCGAAAATAACCTTGGAGAAAATTATGAGTAGTTATTTTTAATTTGAGATATAGGTTTGTTCATTCATTAGGCGTTCATATTTGCATCACATTGTCCCATAGTACGAGAAAAGACTATTGTTCACCTGATCAGAGTGCTTATAGATTTGTTATGGTTTGAATATTTACTCGCAAGTAGCTCAACAAGGTCGCGCCAAAGCAATCTGACCTCACGTCAGTGCTTTCTAAATTATTTTTTATGTAATTTAAACAATCTGTACAGTGGTAGTGAGAAACCCATAAGAAATGGAATAAATCTATTGATGCCAAAATAGGCATGACTGTTATGAAAAACCTTCTACTTGAGATCATTTCAATTTATATTGTCGTTTGAATATTGAAGGTAAAATGCAATTTTTTATGAAATTTCAACACGAATTTGGAAAAATGTTATAGGAAGAAAATTATTCTTTCGACGTCAAAAATCTATAGTTCAAATTAACGCAGTGGTCAAAGACTCACCCTGTATGTACGAAGTTACATTGTTTTTTTTATGGAATTGTGGTACCGATAAAATTAAATGGAACAAGGATGTTCTAATTGATTGTATGATTTCCATTGAAAAAAAGGTTTTTTGAAAAAGAGCTACAATTAACATTCATCAAAAATTCTTAAATCTCTCCTCATTGACTGTGTGTAGTAATAAAACCGTGATTATATTTCGTTCAGGGACGAAGCAAAGACAAACAATAATGTCTAAAAACTACGAATACAATACCTATAGAAAATCTCAGAATGCAGTAATAGAGTAATAGAGTAAGAGAGAATACTATACCTATAGAAACCTTAAGACCCAGATACAAGAGTCTTCTCCGTTTTCTGGAACAATTAGATACAAACACAACCGCCACGATCAATTAAAATACTAATATTTAAAAAAATCCTTGAGTTTTGTTCGAATATCAAATTCCCTACTCCTAAAAACGTCAGTGCCTTTCAAAATTTTGACAACGTACAGTATTTCACCGTCATGAGCCATTTCGATAAATTTCTTCCCAACTGACAACCCCATTCGCCTCAAACTTACCGAAAGAGCT
>JARTUT010001022.1:0-49388 GCA_030674115.1 Micraspis discolor | reverse complement strand
TTGTTTAGATCTGAAAGTTACTTCTATGGCTGCCACTAGAGTTTTTACTAATTTAGGGAATTACATCTTCAACTAAATTAGATTACATTTTTAACAAATGCTCCATCTGAGAATTTTAATACTGACTGAAACAAGAAATCTGTTGATAGTCCTATTCTAATAGGAAAATTAATCATAAAACATTAGCTGATTTAACTGAATTCATTTCAACTTTGAATTTTATGGATATATATAAATGCACCAATATTGAAGATGCCTTTGCTAGATTAGCACAGTTAATACAGTATTCTCTGGAAATAAATTGTCCATTGGTGAGATCTGGGAATTCAAATCAAACTGGGAAAAAATTGGATAAATGAGGAAGTGAAGAAAGCAAGCAATAATTTGAAAAATTTAGATTGGTTAAATAAAAATATGAAGACTATTGGTTCTTATAAGAATAAGAATAAGTTTATTACATCCCTTCAGACAAACAACCATTGTAAGGGACAGGTCATATGGTTCTACAAATAAAAATACAAATTCATATAAAACTGAAATAACAATTTGAAAGTTATATAAAATTAGATAAACGGAAACTCAAAATTACTCATTGATTGAATTTGAACCAAAAATTCCCCAACACTATAGAAGCAGTTGATCAACAGAAACTTCTTAACTTCTCTTTTAAAAACATTATAATGCAATGTCTTGAATCTCTCCGGCAAGTGATTAAAAAGTTTAACGCCGCTATACAGTGGTGATTTTTGAACTTTGAAGTCCTGTGGGAATTGATATTCAAAAGTGCTCTTGTGTCTTGTATCGTGTTTATGGAACTCACAGCATTTTTGAGATTTTCAGAGTTCTTCTTAACAAATAAAAGAGTGTTTAACATATAAATGCAAGGAAAACTTAATATTTTGTGTTGTATAAACTTGGGTCTACAGGACTCTGGGGTCCATATCGAATATAAGGCGTATCAGTTTCTTTTTTGAGCAATGAAAACATCTTCTGATAATGATGCACTTCATAAAACTGTATTATAGCTCATATGAGAATATGCCAGAAGAATAATAAACTCCTAACAGCGATTGTCTAGGTAAAACATTTTTCAATTTTTTAGAGCATAAAATGAGCTGCTTAGTTTTCTACAGACTGAATTCGCTTGCTTCTGCCAATTCAATTGTTCATCAATTAAAATGCCCAAAATCTCACGTGATCTGATGTGTTTGATGTTGATAGTAGGGAGAGTCAATCTCAAACTCACTCATCGAGCACCTGTTTTGAAAAAATCAAATCGGTCTTGTTGACATTCAATATTATTGAATTTTGGTGGCACCATTCTAGGAAAGAACCAATTAGGATCTCACATATTTTCCTAAGTTCTGAGATTTCTTGTGGACACGATAAATGACGTATCGTCCGCGAATAAAATGATCTGAACAGTCAACAAGAGATTAGAGTAAGTTGTTAAGTACTCCGGCAGATCATTAACGAACAGAATGAAGAGCAGTGGACCCAGCACAGATCCCTGTGGCACACCCATTTCTATGGGAAAGCTGCTCGAGTTATGATATCCCACTTTGACAAAGAGCAATCGATCCCTTAGATAGTCTGACACCTAGTCTAAGAAAACACCTCGAAAGCCAACATTATACAACTTTACTGAGGATGAAATTGAAGTCGAGGCAGTCGAAAGCCCGAGATTCGTCAAAGAATAACCCAGCGGCCGGAACTCCAGCATCTAGGCACCCGTAAACGTATTCAACGAAGTCGCCAGTTGTGGACTCGGTCGATTTGCCCACCCGAAAGCCGTGTTGTTGTCTAGAAATCAGAGAAAATTTGTTCTAAAAATTTGATCATCCGCTTATGTATCACCTTCTCGAAGACTTTCGATAGTGAGCTGGTTATTGATATTGGCCGATAGTTGGCAACGTTCTCCTTGGAATCTTTCTTATGTATTGGAATAACCTTAGATATCTTAAGCAAAGTTGGATATCTACCTGTAGTGACCGCCTCATTGATGAGGTGAGCAAAAAGGTTCGGATATTTTATCCACCAAAACTTTCAACAATCTCGCAGAAATCATATCATGACCGCTACTATTTCCTTTGATTTGCTTGACTATATCTGAAATTTCCTGAGCTGTCACAGGGTAAAAGAAAAAGTTTTTATCTGTCATATCTTGGGTTGTACAGGAGGACGATCTCTGCACTACCGTAATGTCCCTCAATACTATTACGACCAATACTTGAAAAATACCCACCAAACATATCAGCCACCGTCTGGGGATCAGATATAATCGAATCATTATCTCTCAATTTGATCTCCTGTGTAACGGAGTTCTGGCTAGTTTCAGTTCTTACCAAATTCCAAACCGTTCTCGCCCTATTTGGTGAAGAATCTAAGATTTTGTTGTAATATGCAACCTTACTGGACCTAAGCAGTTCCGTATACCTCTTCTTTGCCGCAATATAGAGACTCCTTGATTCCGGGGATTTCAAATTCCGATGTAACCAATGCAGATTTTTAGTTCAGAACTCGCCTCTCTTACCTCTCTAGTGACCCACCTTGAGTTTTCAAGTTTCTACAGAGGCTCTTCTGTACAACCGGGCATGCAGAGTCAATCAAAGATGTCAAAATAGTGAAAACTCCTCAAATGCGCCATCAAAATCCGCGAATGAATAAATACTATCAAGACAAGTTGAAGCAGCCATCGCAGACAGGATTTGAAGATTGTCCTCCCGTCAGTAGTCGAAATGATCTCAGACCGGTTTAGTGGTTTCGACATCTGTATTATAGTTAAGTATTAATCGTATGGCCTTTGTGATTCAGCTGATATTACTCTCGCTAAATACCCGGACTGACAAAAATCAGTACTTCAGCATTCGTCAAAATGTAGTCGATTTTATTAGAAGTAGTCTTGCTGTTTCTATCTGTGAAAACTCTTGTTGGTTCGGTGGATGTTATTTTAAGATTATATCTCAATAGCAGATAGTCAAGATAATTGTAAGCGAAATAAGTTGATAACTGAAATCACCACATACAAAAATGATTCGACGAAAAACAATTGTCAAGTTACGCAATGATAATGAATTAATAAACACCCAATATTGGCGCCAGGAGGCCTGTAGACGCTTATGATGGAAATATTTTAGTGACACTTGAGATTTACCGCACAAAGTTCGCACTAAGCCTTTCGGAGAGAGAACCTCTTCAATCTGTTCAATATTTTCAATACACAATCTGATTCTCCTGACATAAAATGGCTGCACCAATCATGTTGATGGAATGATCTACAATATGAAGCAGCCATATAATAAATCGTTTATTGATAAAAATGATACTTGATCTGGGGACGACCTAAAGTTCGGCTATACTCAAGACATCCGGGTTCTCAATACTTATAAGAAATATTCTAAATGTGATTGAATTTATTGTTTATACCCTGTACATTGAGCTGCATTATCTTCAAGTTGTTTTTCGAGTGATGTTCTGTGGGCTCAGACAGCGGTGCATCAGATCTAGAACTTAGGTTCCTATCGTGGGTTGACGGCGTTTCATAAAAATTACTCACAGCCACACCTCCGGCCAGAATGCAGGATCCACAACCGTTTCATGTAAGCTCCCTGGAAGCGTTATCTTGAATGAAGAATATACGTCCGGTCGCTTGGAGTTCAGTTTTTCGCAAGAGACATCCTGTGTATATTGTTGTATAAAGTTCTTAGTTCCAATTCAGCAGTTTCAGGGTTTAGTCTTGACACGTGTATGTGTGGAAAGTTTCTTCTTCGAAACTACCTGAAGATTACTTTGTTTTCATGTACCAACCATAGGTTTGTTAACCTCCTGAGTTTTGGCTGTTTTTTTGACAGGAGAAAGAATCGGCAACTCTGATTTCACTCATTGATTTTTGAATCGCTTTCTTATTTTCTCTTTTGGAGTTCCATGTTGTCCAACCAGCTTCGATATTGTCGATTTTCCCGGTCTCCATTCGACTGATTTTCTTCGCAGATTTCGTTAGACTGAACTGTAACACAGACGCGGATCGAAAGTCTCAGATGCGGGCAATCTCTGATTTAAAATCAAGTCGTAGAGATTGAATAATTCATTTTAACCCGGTCTGGTCGATTCTCCGAGATCAGGCAGCAGGTGCCGCCAAAGTTGGATAATGGTTTCTTTTGCTAAGACTTCACGATATGAATTTCTTTTACTTTAGTTCTTCAACTTGTTTACTCTGCTTTGTGACTATTGTTTTCAAATAAGTTTATTTCTCTTTGATAAAACTAGACGTAATCCAACAGACAATTTCTTCTTTGAGTGTTGGAAACTGGGGATGATCCATTGTCAGGACATTCTGATCTGATGTTCTCGGTCGTATTTCCAGTGACCTGAAGGATATTCCTCACAATTCCATTTATTGCTGACACTTGCACGAATTTTATTAAAGTCGTCTATAGACATATTTAGGCACTTGACATGGTAACTTGTGTCACATATTTGGCAATTTATTGAATCAATATAACGATCTATTTTCAAAGTGCATCTTACGAAGTCTATAAAAAAGCAAAGTCAGATTTTAAACAACTTTTATGGCGCACTAAATCTGGTTATTACTCGGACATCATAAACTCCTCCAGCAATAGTAAAAAGCAGTATGGAATATAGTAAATAATATTACGGGAAGAAAAAGCGCTAAGAAAATAGCATTCCAAATAAATTATTCAGGGAAAAATATACGAGGTCAAGAGATATTGCTAATGTTTTTGCTAACCATTTTGCATCAGTTGCTGAAAAAATTATCCAGGATTATTATGGGAATATTTTATCATCTTCATGTACGACCTCAGCTTTGTCGGGAAACACTTTCTTCTTTCATCCAGTTGTGACTGAGGAATTAGTGAGTACTGTTAAAAGCTTGAAGAATAAAAAGAGTACTGGTATTGATAGAGTATCTGTCTCGAAAGCAATAGTGGATAATATCGATGATCATCTTGTTTATATTATTAATTTATCCGTCACAACTGGTAAATTCCCTGATCTATTAAAGGTAGCGTCTGTGCTTCCTGTTTTTATAAAACATGATCCTTGTTGCATTGATAATTATAGACCCATCTCGGTTTTAAGTGTTTTCTCTAAACTTTTGGAAAAAATTGTGCTTAATCGCATGATGTCATTTCTGACACGCTTTCGAATTATTACTGACTGCCAACATGGCTTTAGGGAAAAAGATCTACGCAAACAGCAGCATTTTCGCTGGTTGATTTTATTTATAAAAAATTAGATGCAGGAATGTTTGTGGCTGGCATATTTTTGATTTGTCCAGAGCTTTCGATGTTATAAATTTACAGTTTTGGAGATCAAACTATACAATATAGGTTTTCGCGGTATTTTTCTCCAATGGCTGATGTCATTCTTGAAGAATCGATCCATATTTGTGAAGATAGAGAATTGCTGGTCTGAGAAATATGATCTTCATCATGGAATACCTCAGGGTTCGGTGTTGGGACCACTGCTGTTTCTCCTTTTTATAAATGATCTACCGGGGTACATAGACCCTGAAATTATGATTATATTCGTTAACGATACATCGGTGGCGGTCTCGGCCAGAGACCTGTGCGATCTATCTGATATCTGTAGTTCGCTAGTAGTTAAGTTCTTTAATTGGTGCAGATCTAATGATTTAGTTCTGAACTTGGAGAAAACTGAGTGCATTAGATTTAAGAATTGATTAAATGATTGTGAACCTATAGTTGTCAAATGCATGGAACGTCCTATTGTATCGGTAGACAAAGTTAAATTTTTAGGTGTTTACTTGGATAGCTCACTAAGATGGAGCGATCACTGTGATTATGTTTGTGGGAAGTTAGCCAGCTCTTACTATGCTATAAGCAGGATAAAGAATTCACTGCCTTTCCAGGCTGTGATGGATGTTTATTATGGGTTAGTTTATAGTTTACTGAATTACAATGTTATACGGTGGTGTAACACTATTGATACTCATAGGGTATTTGTTATGCAGAAAAGAATTTTAAGGTTAATTTTTAATTTAAAACCGTTGGATACCTGCAGAAATGTATTCAAGGAACATAGTATACTCACTTTGCCTTCTCTGTTCATACTCAGGTGCTTGGTATACTTACGTGAACATGATTATTTGATGGTAAAGCTCTCTAGCTTCCACACCTACTTTACAAGGAATGATACCACACTTACAGTTCCTTTTCATAAAACAACGAGATATGAAGCAAGCCCTGTCTATCATGCAATTATATTGTATGATCACCTTCCACCTAGTATTAAAATGTTAGAAATAAACAAGTTTGAGAAAGTGATAAAAATCAATCTTGCTTGTAAAGGCTATTATTCTGTGGGTGAATTCTAGGGGATGCTAGCTTTTGTGTGGAATAATTTATTTTTTGTTCATTTCTCAATATTGACTTGTCCTATACATATTTGTATGTCTTAGAGGATCAATAAAATTCTATTCTATTCTATAACACCAGGGTGCTACATACACTGGTTACACCCATTATTCCATATCGACCATACTAGTACTACCACTAGTGGAGGTCTCCATATGTTCCTGCTTAATCACAGGCTCAAAACACAGAGCGATTGGCAATTCCTATTGCACCATAGGGTACAGTAAATAAAGTTGATCTGTTACACTCCAGTAACACATTGTAGAAAGCTGAAAATAAGGCATTCATTGTTATGATAGACACCTGAACTTCAGAGGCAATAATATCGAAAATGGTGGAATCACATGTTATAAGGAGTTACATGAATCAAACAAAGTATTAAGTGCACAAAGTAAATAGAGTTATATGAATCAGACAAAGCATTATGAGAACAAAGGAAATAGAGTTATACGAATCAAACAAAGCATTAGGTGAACAAAGGAAATAGAGTTATATGAATCAAACAAAGCATTATGTGGACAAAGGAAATAGAGTTATATGAATCAAACAAAGCATTGTATGAACAAAGGAAATAAAGTTATATGAAATTAGACAAAGCATTATGTGAACAAAGGAAATAGTTATATGAATCAAACAAAGCATTGTATGAACAAAGGAAATAGAGTTATATGAAATTAGACAAAGCATTATGTGAACAAAGGAAATAAATATATGAAGTTACACAAAGCATTAGTGAACAAAGGAATTACATTCACAAGACAACAGTATTAATGACAAATGCCCAAACACCACCTAATATATCATTGAATTAAACAATAATTAAGGAAACAATCTATAATAATGGCATAGATACGAAAACACTAAATTTCCTGAAACAATGAGAATTCCAATGTTGTTTATAACCAAAAGGGTTAGTAAACTGGATGGGTCTTTCATAATAATTAAATTAATCTGAATTCTACCTGTAAAATAGATTCGAGCGGCACTCAATGTAGCAATGGCTTCGGTTTAGCACTAACACAAGCACTCACTTAAAACTTTCGAAAAAGGAACTTGATTCGCTCAGCAGTCAACTGATAATAATCAACACCATCTTCGATTCCCTCCTTCCTCTGGTTTCCCCACGCAGTCGCGTAAGTTGGCTGCGGAAACTTCACAGTTCTAACCATAGAATCTATTTTGACCAGCAACTCTCTTTCGAGGTACTTGAGGCCAGTGTCGTCTCAACATAGGGTGAAATGAGACTACGATTTTTTGTATGAAAGAAAACCTAGGATGTTACAGAACCACGAAGTATCCTGGTTTTTCACTTTCTCAAACTCCGAAGCACCGATGCTTATACAGGACTTGTGGAACCATAATTCACAATCTTGGCACTGCAACCTGTAACCTCTCTTGCCCAGATTGTTTTTACAACCTCCGCAAAAAAGAGACATAGTAAATTTCTATGCTACGCCACTGGTATAAAACTATGACTCACGATCGCGGATCCATACAATAACGAGATTCAGCTTATCAAAGCACTTTTTGCTTCAACAGGTGCAAGAAGCACGATAAGAGAATTAAAATTCTGTTAAATCAGCGGGAGATTTATTGAAAATGTCGAATTATATTTGTGAACTTTGTCCCTAAATAAAATATCAGGTAATACGAGAATATAGATAAATAAGTACGAGATCATAGCATAAATAATCAACAAATTTTGATAGAATATCCATCACGAGTAAATAATAAGGACCAGAATGCATCATGGACATAAATAACATAAACAGGTATAGGCAGGCAGTCTTTTGGCGCACTCTGTATTATGATGTATTTTTTGTCTACATTCATTATTAATTTATTTTTTTCGAATCAGTTTTCTGTTTTCTCTATTGTTTGTGCCAAGGTGTTCATTTTAGGAAAGCTTTTTGAATCATCTGCATAGTCAAGTTGTTTGTTGTCTATGTTTGTATGTAGGTCGTTTATAAATTAAATAAATACCAAATGCATTTGAAGTATGTAAGAGTTGAACTGCCTCAGTTTTAGTGATTTTAATTTTAAATCGTATTGACTTATCATGTTGTAATTGAAATTTTAACATATCATCTAATTTTGTTGATATCAAGTGAATGTTTTATAAAATAAAAAACAAGCAAATGATTTTCATTCACTTTGATGTCAGCCTTATATAGTTTTCAATGTACAGTAACACGAATTAATTTATTTCAGTATTGAAGAAGCCCAGCAGAGAGAAGAACCTTCGAATGACAAGATAAAATATTCCGAAAATAATGTAAGTAACATGACATTATGTTATGATAACAACAAGACAGAGCTATTGGATTATGATATTACACCAATGATTCCTATGAAAACTCAGATTGAAGCAATTCCTTCGGATTCCAAGAATCATAAATGTCATCTCTGTGATCATGTCGCAAGTCAAAAAAGCCATCTAATAGGACACATCGATACAGTTCATTTAAATTTGAAGAATCACAAATGCCATTTATGTGATTATACTTCAAATCGAAAGAGTACCCTGAAAAACCACATTGATTTCGTTCATTCAAATTTGAAGAAACATAAGTGCAATTTCTGTGATTATTCTTCGAGTCATAAAGGTAACCTGGAAAACCACATTGATTCCATTCATTTAAAATTAACAAAGCATAAGTGCAATCTCTGTGATTTTGCTTCCAGTCTAAAGAGTACCCTAAAAATCCACATTGATTATTCATTTAAATCTGAAGAACCATAAATGTCATTTTTGCGGTTTTGCTGCAACTCGAAAGAATCTTCTAATAAGACACATAGAGACAATTCATTTAAATTTGAAGAAGCACAAATGTCATCTCTGCGAATATTCTGCAACTCAAAAGAACAATCTAATAAGACACATAAAGACAATTCATGTAAATATCAAGGATTATAAATGCAACCTCTGCGATTATGTTGCAAGTCAAAAATCCATCTAAAAGCACACATCGATAGAGTCCATTTAAATTTGAAGAATCACAAATGCCATTTATGTGATTATGCTTCAAGTCAAAAGAGAGACCTACAAATCCACATTGATTCCATTCATTTAAATTCAAGAACCACAAATGTCATCTCTGCGATTATGTTGCAAGTCAAAAAAGCCATCTAAAAGGACACATCGATACAGTCCATTTAAATTTGAAGAATCACAAATGCCATTTATGTGATTATGCTTCAAGTCAAAAAGAGTACCCTGAAAAACCACATTGATTCCATTCATTTAAATTTGAAGAACCAGAAATGCCACCTCTGCGATTATGTTGCAAGTCAAAAAGCAATCTAAAAGGACACATCGATACAGTCCATTTAAATTTGAAGAATCACAAATGCCATTTATGTGATTATGCTTCAAGTCAAAAGAGTACCCTGAAAAACCACATTGATTCCATTCATTTAAATTTGAAGAACCAGAAATGCCACCTCTGCGATTATGTTGCAAGTCAAAAAGCAATCTAAAAGGACACATCGATACAGTCCATTTAAATTTGAAGAATCACAAATGCCATTTATGTGATTATGCTTCAAGTCAAAAAGAGTGCCCTGAAAATCCACATTGATTCAATTCATTTAAATTTGAAGAATCACAAATGCCACCTCTGCGATTATGTTGCAAGTCAAAAAAGCAATCTAAAAGGACACATCAATACAGTCCATTTAAATTTGAAGAATCACAAATGCCATCTCTGCGAATATTCTGCAACTCAAAAGAACAATCTAATAAGGCACATAGAGACAATTCATGTACATTTGAAGAATCACAAATGCCATTTATGTGATTATGCTTCAAGTCAAAAGAGTACCCTGAAAAACCACATTGATTCCATTCATTTAAATTTGAAGAACCACAAATGTCATCTCTGCGATTATGCTGCAACTCGAAGGAACATTCTAATAAGACACATAGAGACAATTCATTTAAATTTGAAGAATCACAAATGTCATTTGTGTGATTATGCTTCAAGTCAAAAGAGTGCCCTGAAAATCCACATTGATTCAATTCATTTAAATTTGAAGAATCACAAATGCCACCTGTGCGATTATGTTTCAAGTCAAAAAAGCAATCTAAAAGGACATATCGATACAGTCCATTTAAATTTGAAGAATCACAAATGCCATTTATGTGATTATGCTTCAAGTCAAAAAGAGTACCCTGAAAAACCACATTGATTTCATTCATTTAAAATTGAAAAAAACATAAGTGCAATCTCTGTGATTATGCTACCAGTCTGAGGAGTAGCCTAAAAATCCACATTGATTCAATTCATTTAAATTTGAAGAACCACAAATGCCATCTCTGCGATTATGCTGCAACTCGAAAGTACCATCTAATAACACACATTAATACAGTTCATTTTAATTTGAAGGATTATAAATGCCACCTCTGCGATTATGTTGCAACTCACAAAAGCTATCTAAAAGGACACATCGACACAGTCCATTTAAATTTGTAGAATCACAAATGCCATATATGTGATTTTGCTGCCAGTCGAAAGAGTAACCTAAAAACCCACATTGATTAAATTCATTTAAATTTGAAGAACCACAAATGGCACCTCTGTGATTATGCTTCGGCTCGAAAAACCAATCTCAAAAGATACATTGATGTATTTCATTTAAATGTGAAGATTCACAAATGACACCCCTGCAAATACACAACTATACCGTTATTTTCTGTAGTATTTCAAGTATAGTAGAAATGTGCACACATCTTGAAATGAAATATTGTCAAAGATTCAATTTGTCTACTGGCCAGAGGTCCTGTACAATCTCTCCAAATCTTACTTTAGAAATTCTCCAACAGTGTATGGTTAGGTTTTTATCAATATTTTGAGTATTCGCCTCGTGAAACCTTTCAGGGTTGTAGTTTCATTTATGTTCTCTATAATTTTATTGTAATATTTCATACAAGTTTATTATGAGCCCTTTTCTGTTAATGTAAGTGTCTTTTTGCATCATCAATATACAATCCATAGTGCTTCCACTTATAAAAATATAATTCCATATCTTAGTTTCAATTCAATGTTGCTTGATAGATTACTTTCATGGAGGATTTATCTAAATATTTTCTTAAAACGCCCAGTGAATAACAGATGGAAGCTAGAAACACTCCTTAGAATTAATGGCAGCCTCCAAATGATTTACTTACAATAAATAAAAATTTTGAAGTAGTTTCTTCTCTTTGTTATTTTCTGTTTATATTCTCTCACTAGCTGACCCGACAAACTTCGTCCTGTCAAAAGATTTGTAATGTGGCAGTTTTTGTGCCTACGTATTTTAAAAAATTCTCCTGAACAGAACCGTCACCCTGGTGATAGGGCGTTGTGAATAAAAATAATTAAATAAAACATATATAAGGATTTAAAAGTAAGTAATCGCTTTATTGTTAATCATGTGAATCATAATTATTATTATTATCATTGTAGTGCTTTGTGGTATACGATGTTTTTGTTCGATTACCTGGCGCATAGATAAACAAATCTGATGGTTTTCCAACACGGGAACAGGCAACATACAATTGACCATGTGAGAAACATGGGTTTTCTAGATTAATACCACAAACACTTAATGATTGCCCCTGGGACTTGTTTATAGTCATAGCAAAAGCAAGCCGCACTGGAAACTGTAGTCGTTTAAACTGAAATGGCACATCAGTCGGAATCATTGGGGTGCGCGGTATGAGAACATCTTCTCCTTTATACTTTCCTTTAGGTATAGTTGCTTCTATCACATTGTTTAGTAATTTTTTATCGCTAACCGTGTACCGTTGCAAAGACGTTGATATTTCGCAACATTATAACAACCGATCCAACCTTTAATTGAAGATTGTGAGGTGGCAATCCTGAATGAATAATAGTTCATTGAACTGACTTTTTGTTGGTTTCAGAACCTGTTAAATAGATTTTGTTTTAATAGCATTCAAATATAAAATTAAAATACATAATAGAATGACTGAGATATTATCGCCATAGCTAAACTAATATTTTAGTTACCTGTAATGGGATTTATCATTGTTATTGAGAAATCGTAGCCATCTTCACCTTGCCAAAATATAATGGGATATTGCAGTGCATCATATGAGAGGTGTGTTTCCTTTATACGTTGTAATTGATCATTCCGACGATGTAAAACAATATCACGGATTCCAAGTTTTCTCCAACTATAACGATAGCAACTTCATCAATAGTTGGTGCATTAAAACGTCTTGTATGTTGACCTGCAAGTGTTTTATCAGCTCTGATTACAATTTTGTGATTATCGGATGGCATCAGATCCAGGGCAGTTTTAAACAATATAATCAATTGATTGTGTTGATGAAATAAAGTTTGTAATTGTTCTACAATAGACCTCTTTACTAAATTGTTATGTGCACAACGCAGATCAATTTCTTGTGGTGAATTGTCCATAAAATAAATTTGCAGGAATTTGTTGTCGCTATCTGACACTGGTAACAGTGAACCTGCTCTGTGATATATTTGCCCTTGTATCTGTAAATAAAAAAATATTATGGTGTGGTATAAATTAATGAATTGTCAGTGATCACACTTAAATAATATTTGATCTTAAAAAGTATATATTTAGTTTTAACTAATATCTATCATTGAATGTCTAACCGTCATGTCGCGAGTACGTGGTATCGGTTGCTCCGAATGTTCGAGTAAAATCGATAGATATGATGAAACAATTGATTGCAAAGTGTGTGAAGGATGCTTTCATATTAAGTGTGTGAAAATTTCGATTGAAAATTTGGTGGAAATGCGCGAAAAAGGACGCTTAAACGAATGGATTTGTTCGAAATGTGAACTGAACAAATTTCCTGCATATAATAAAGAATTGGATTCTATAATACGTCAAGCCGTCAGAGAGGCTACCATCCCTCTGCACAACGAAATAGGAACATTAAAAGAACTGATTGTCACGCAAAACGCGAAAATGAATTCATTATTAGAAGAAATCGGCCGCCTGAAAAAAAGATAAACAAATTACGGCTGTGTGGAATCCCCAGGGGTGGGAACTCGCCTACTACAAAGCTGGTCACGTTTTTTCTTCGACGAGCGGCAGAGACATCTGTTGTCGTCTCAAAGGCTCGGATCGGTAAATTCGGACTTCTCAGTAGTGATCGGTAAAAACGGATTTTATCAGACCTCACTCTTGGTGGACTTTATGAATGATATCTATGCCAGCGCCATTCTTCTCTCCCATGTCGTGTTCTAGGTTTATTCCATAAATAGACTACTTATTTATTCAAAATGTAGTGTTATTCAGCTAGAGAGTATTTATTTTGAACTTATTTCAATTCAATTTCATTGAAATGGTTTATTGCTGTGTTCCCAATTGCTTCAGTGATAGTAATGTCAAAAGGTATGTGTATTATTGCATTCATTTAAGTAGTGGTTTTGGATTAACTTATAACTGTGAATTAATATTTTCTGTAGCAATTTCATATTCGTGTAGTAATTTCTGATTAGTAAAAATTTGGAACAGTTTCTAATACTGTTTTCTTTCTAGGTTTTTCATTACAAAAATTGAGGATGTTAGAAATGTTTGGTTGGAAAGAATCGGAAATCCAAGTCTTCATTCATCCCACAGCATAATTTGCATAAAGCATTTTCATATGGATTGTATAGACCCACATGGAAAGCTGAAAAGATTTGCTCTACCAACACTTAATTTCCCAAGTAATTCATTCTACTCCCTATGATTATCAGTTTTGTAATTTCAAAAATCTTTCAGATTATGTAAGCCTCCTCAAAATGATGACATATTTTTCTACCATCCAGAAGTCGTGAAAAAACTTTGAGGCAACAAGGTATTTATATATAAGTGAACTGATCATGGTCCCATTATTCCTATAGTTCATCGAGAGTGTAAGAATATAATATTAATAATTAACCATGGTGCTACCAAAATCGAAAATATGGGTATATTTCAGCAAAATAGATTCGACAACAGCCAAGTGCAAACAATGTTTTAAATCTTTGAAGTATAGTGGGCTACTAATAATAAAAAAGTGGGCACCATTGAAGAGCAACCCATTTGCAGAATGGGATGAAATGAAACAAATATTTCGTCATTGTACAAATATGCAATTCAGTAATTGATTGTTGTTGCTACATCGGTGCCAAGTGAAAGCCTCATTTTCCTAGACAGGAGCAACAATATCAAAGTCCAGAAACTGACTGACCCCAACCTACCTGGAGCAATTACTGTTTTTAGGAAATTTGGATGCAAAAGAGTTTTCTGTTGTTATTTTGACATGTATATTTGGAATAAACAGAATAAAAATCTATTCTAACGATCTTTTCTTATAGGTTCTATTAATAAAATATATATAACGTACTTCCAATATTCATAATTTGGATTTCAAAAAAATTATTCAATTCACTCCTGAACCATAGCTGGTTTATAGAGATCTGAAACAAACTGAAAATTAACATCAAACATATTATCAATACCTCTGCTAACTTTCAATCAATAAATCAGTGTTATTGTTAAAATAGCAGTATATAGATAAGCTTTAAGCTATTTTGCTTTATGAATTTCTATGAAATCTTAAATGTATCGATATGAGTAAGAGTAGGTATCGATACTTTGTTCCGATACATGAGTAGGTATCAAACATGATTCGAAAGTACTACTTATATGAGTAGGTATCGATACCTTTGATGGTATCGGAACATCCCTAATCATGGTCATTGATTATAGTTTTGGGTATTCCACTAATAGTGGGTTTCATAAAAATCGTTTATCAGAAGATTCCTAGAATACTTCAAACTAAATGCCAGATTTTATCGTTGGAACGCCAAATTCATGGAGAATTTCAGCTTTGGCCCTAAATCTCAGTATACCCTTCATTAGTTCTCTTTGATTTAAATTCTTGTATTGCTTTCAGGTTCAAGAAGTAAAACTTTATTGAAGGGGAGAGTGATTTTGTGGTTATGATTCCCAAAAGAATATATGAAAGATGAAGACATGTATCAGATACTGAATTTACTTTGTGCAAGCAGAAATCCAGAAGGTATTCATTTGTCATTTTCAAAGTTCTCACTACCTTATATTGTCAGTTGAAAGACTGTAATGCTCCAAATATATTGACAGTAATATATTAATAATAATATATAATATAATATATATTGAAATATAAAGAGATTACTTATGAAAAATACATGTTATAATTTTGTTTACAGCCACAGTACTTTGCCTGCATGAACCCATAAATTTCTACAGCAATTGTAAAATGATAAGGCTATCAAGAACATATAATAATATTTTCCATGATTTTTCTAAAAATGTTCTGCTACATATACCAGAGCAGGTAAATCAAATTAAAATAAAAAAAAATTATGAACAATATAGAGATAGAAGATATAAAAGCTCTGTTCTGGTACAGAACATAAGAAAATTAGTGATAAGTTTATTGATTTTGCCATGAAATTCATTCTGTACTATTATGACAGAACTATTAATAAAATTTTATCGGGAAAAAACATTAAGATCTTATGATCCAATAATGAAGATGGCATCCGAGAAAGTATCTAAAAGGAAAAGAAAATAGATATTGTTTCTGTCATAAAAGTATAAATCTAATGCATTTCATGCTTGAATTTATATATTTGTCACTAATATTCTAATTTATTCTTTCTAATGTATTTTTCTTTAATTTGATGAGTTATTGTTGGTTCGTTGATTCTGTCTCTCGTGTTGAAATTTTTGTAAATTGATTATATACTGCAATATATATATTTCCAAAGTTTATTTTTTGTTTATTTCTTTCATCCTCTAAAGATTAGTATGTTCTTTGATTTGAAGGGCAGAAATATTTGAATGAAAGATATTTTAATCTGCTGCAAATTGTCACAATTTTCTGATCAAATGAAATTTTTTTATTGAAATTGTGACAATCTGCAGCAGATTAAAAGAATAATGGTCATTTCAAATGTATTTGTTTTCAAATCCAATAAAAAATATGGATTCAACCCAGCTTGCGCGAATCCTATGATAATTCATATAAATGCACTAGAGGGCGCCACGAGACGGAACGTTGTGCGAATGGAATCTGTAATCAACTCTAAGATGACGAAAGATGGCGCTGTAAGTTGAGCTCTGCCGGGACCAAAATTCATGCCAGAGTTGCCTATCTGTAGGTAGTCTATGGAATCATAGAAATACAAGACGAAAAAGAAGTCCAACTCCCTACTAAAGGTCGTTGACCATGTTTTTAGCAGCGCCACTTTAAAATCGCAACGACAGAGATCGGAACTACGGATCAGCAGCAGTCCCTCGGGGCATTCCATAGAAATATTTGCTTTCAGTGGCCGCATCAAAAGGCGGGTGATTTGAAACTTTCGTTTGTTGAGATTTTAAATCTTAAAATGAAATTATTTTTGTTTTCACAATGAAAATACTACGACGTTAACAGAAGACTAAGGCGTCGAACTTCCAATGTAAAAAACTAAATAATTATAAGTATTGAGGTTTATAACCTGAACAAACAAAAATTTCTGAATCAACTGAAAAACAATATTAACTTTTTCATGAATTGATTTAAAAGCATTATGGGTATTGATTGACTATTAGGTATATATTATTTATTATATATATATTACCAAAATCGCCAGCAACGCCTCAGTTCCCTCGTGCTAAGGAATTTGAAACTTTAATTCCTACAGGGGGCAATTCTGATTGAAGCGCGTCAGTCAAAATTATTTCATTATATGGGGCTTATTGAATAAGTTAAGGTAGACCCATTTTGCAGAAACAATATCCTGCAAACGGCCGTTTCCATCTAGTTTTTGCGATCGTCAGCTTTATGGGGTTGTTTCTGTCGTGCTTTGGGGGATTACGGGGGTCACAAATTATTTCATCCCATAGATTATATTCCCACCTTTATACAAAGATACTATTTTCATCGAAAATCGCCAGCAATGCGCAGTTGCACTGTCCGCCGAATTTTTGAATTCGTGGGGCTATTCGGGGTAGGCGGAGGGTCACAAATTATTTCAACATATAGATGGTATTCAACGATATACAAGGATGCCATTTCTACTGTGGACCGCCAGCAACGCACAGTTCCTCGTGCTACGGAATTTGGAATCTTTAATTCTACAGGGGGCAATTTGATTGGAAGGCTGGGCCACAAATTATTTCATTATATGGGGCTCATTGAGTAAGTTAAGGTAGACCCATTTTGCAGAGAAAATATCCAGCAAATTCGGCCGTTTCCATCTAGTTTTTATGATCGTCAGATTTGGGGGTTATTTTGTCGTGCTTTGGGGATTACTGGGGTCACAAATTATTTCACCCCATAGAATATATGCGACATTATACAAAGATACTATTTCACCTTATACAAAGATACTCTTTTCACCGAAAAATCGCCAGCAATGCGAAGTATCAGTGTCCACCGAATTTTTGAATTCGAGGGGGCTATTCCAGGGTAGGCGGGGGGTCACAAATTATTTCAACATATGTATGGTATTCAACGATATAAAAGGATGCAATTTCCATAAAAAAATCGCCAGCAACGCACAGTTCCTCGTGCTAAGGAATTTGAAACTTTTTAATTCTACAGGGGGGCAATTCTGATTGAAGCGCGGGGTCACAAGTTATTTCATTATATGGGGCTTATTAAATGAGTTGAGGAAGACTCATTTCGAGAAACAAATATCCAGCAACGGCCGTTTCCATCTAGTTTTTGAGATCGTCAGCTTTAGGGGTTTTTTCTATCGTGCTTTGGGGGGATTACGGGGGGTCACAAATTATTTCATCCTATAGATTATATTCGACCTCATACAAAGATACTATTTTCATCGAAAAATCACCAGCAATGCGAAGTTTCAGTTTCCACCGAATTTTCGAATTCGAGGGGGCTATTCCAGGGTAGGCAGGGGGTCACAAATTATTTCAACATATGGATGCTATTCAACGATATAAAAGGATGCCATTTCCATCAAAAAATCCTCAGCAACGCACAGTTCCTCGTGCTAAGGAATTTGAAACTTTTTAATTCTACAGGGGGGCAATTCTGATTGAAGCGCGGGGTCACAAATTATTTCATTATATGGGGCTTATTGAATGAGTTGAGGAAGACTCATTTCGCGAAACAAATATCCAGCAACGGCCGTTTCCATCTAGTTTTTGCGATCGTCAGCTTTAGGGGTTGTTTCTGTCGTGCTTTGGGGGGATTACGGGGGTTCACAAATTATTTCATCCTATAGATTATATTCGACCTCATACAAAGATACTATTTTGATCGAAAAATCGCCAGCAATGCGCAGTTTCAGTGTCCACCGAATTTTTGAATTCTAGGGGGCTATTCCAGGGTAGGCGTGGGGTCACAAATTATTTCAACATATGGATGGTATTCAACGATATAGATGGATGCCATTTCCATCAAAAAATCGCCAGCAACGCACAGTTCCTCGTGCTAAGGAATTTGAAACTTTTTAATTCTACAGGGGGGCAATTCTGATTGAAGCGCGGGGTCACAAATTATTTCATTATATGGGGCTTATTGAATGAGTTGAGGAAGACTCATTTCGCGAAACAAATATCCAGCAACGGCCGTTTCCATCTAGTTTTTGCGATCGTCAGCTTTAGGGGTTGTTTCTGTCGTGCTTTGGGGGGATTACGGGGTTCACAAATTATTTCATCCTATAGATTATATTCGACCTCATACAAAGATACTATTTTCATCGAAAAATCGCCAGCAATGAGCAGTTTCAGTGTCTGCCGAATTTTTGAATTCGAGGGGGCTATTCCAGGGTAGGCGGGGGTCACAAATTATTTCAACATATAGATGGTATTCAACGATATAGAAGGATGCCATTTCCATCAAAAAATCGCCAGCAACGCACAGTTCCTCGTGCTACGGAATTTGAAATTTTTTAATTCTACAGGAGGGCAATTCTGATTGAAGCGCGGGGTCACAAATTATTTCATTATATGGGGCTTATTGAATGAGTTGAGAAAGACTCATTTCGCGAAACAAATATCCAGCAACGGCCGTTTCCATCTAGTTTTTGCCATCGTCAGATTTAGGGGATTTTTCTGTCGTGCTTTGGGGGTATTATGGGGGGTCTCAAATTATTTCATCCCATAGATTATATTCGACGTTATACAAAGATACTATTTACAACGCAAAATCGCCAGCAATGAGCAGTTTCAGTGTCTGCCGAATTTTTGAAATCGAGGGGGCTATTCGGGGGTAGGAGGAGGGTCACAAATTATTTCAACATATAGATGGTATTCAACGATATACAAGGATGCCATTTCCGTCAAAAAATCGTGAGCAACGCACAGTTCCTCGTGCTAAAGGAATTTGAAATTTTTTAATTCTACAGGGGGCAATTCTGATTGAAGCGCGGGATCACAAATTATTTCATTATATGGGGCTTATTCAATAAGTTAAGGTACACCCATTTTGCAAAAAAAAAATCCAGCAGCGGCCGTTTCCATCTAGTTTTTGCGATCGTCAGCTTTTGGGGGTTGTTTCTGTCGTGCTTTGGGGGGATTACGGGGGTCACAAATTATTTCATCCTATAGATTATATTCGACCTTATACAAAGATACTATTTTCATCAAAAAATCGCCAGCAATGAGCAGTTTCACTGTCCACCGAATTTTTGAATTCGAGGGGGCTATGCGATGGTAAGCGGGGGGTCACAAATTATTTCAGTATATGTGCTGGATTCAGTGGATTATATTGAATAAACTGACATAATCATAACGCAAAATAAGTTATTTTTTGATGTTGGAGGTTTTGTGGGAGGTTGTTGGGGGGTCTTTTTTATGTAGGTGGTTCCCCCCACTAATGAAGTACAAAAGATATAATACTTCCCGAAAAAAATCAGGTCATTTCATTCAACCGATTACAAATGACACGCAATCGTAAATATAAACCAGCTTTCGAAATCCGTTGCTGAAAGGCGTTGCTGCAATGACACCCGAGTATCGGCTTCATACCACAATATTCAATTATATGAAGCTTCCGTTATTAGGCAACCTGCAAAATTAACGCATCCTAACTCTTTCATTCAATTCGTTTTTGATAACTCAGATCACAATGTAAGTACTTCGGATGGTCATGAAACATTTCACTGTTTGGGGGTATTAAAGTCATTACACCAGAATATGATGTTGAATATGAAGGAGGTTCCAAAACGCTGATGGAAATGCCACCTGCTTCTATTTTAGCTTCACAAAGAAGATATAATTGATACCATTCAGTTACACGAATCCTGATAAATTGAAGAGTGTAGAGTTCGTTGATAAATCAAAACTTTATATAAAAAGTACAACCTGAAGTTCCAAAATCATATGTTGCGTATTTATGTGCGAAATCTCTCGAAATAGAAAATATTCCAACATGGAAGGGTTTTCATGAAATTTTATCACGAGACGTTACATATATGATGTCGCATGTTAATTGTCTCCCATTCATTAATGCACCACCATCCAGTTTAACCGCATTACACACAGCTTTGCTCTATGCAGTTGAATAACGAAGAGAAATAAAAGAACAACTTTTGTAACATTCGATCAGCCTCCTTATTTCAAAGCTAACTCTATCATTGTGCAGTCGGACAATCCTGAATTTAGGAATATTGCTGTGAGATTAGAAGGGTTCCATTTATTGATGTCATATATGGGCGCCATTGGCTTTATCATGGATGGGAGTAGTTTGAGATCTTTGGGCTACTTCATACGCTGCAGAATCAGTGAAGAAAATGTCTGAAGGGCATTCAGCAGAGCTTTACGTGCTCATATATTAACTTTCACTGTTACAGGAATTCATATTTTGAAAACAAGCCATACAACTGCGACTGATGTAATTGAGAAACAAGTGAAAATGATGTCGAAAAATGGAAGGAAAATTCTCCTACTTTGGGAGACTGTAATATTGGTCCAATGATAGTATGTTCAACTCAGAATTCGAGAAAAGAGATAGAGTTTTTACTAATTTCAGGGGAATTACATCTTCAACTAAATTAGATTACATTTTAACAAATGCTCCATCTGAGAATTTTAATACTGACTGGAAACAAGAAATCTGTTGATAGTCCTATTCTAGTTAGGAAAATTAATCATAAAACATTAGCCGATTTAACTGAATTCATTTCAACTTTGAATTTTATGGATATATATAAATGCACCAATATTGAAGATGCCTTTGCTAGATTGGCACAGTTAATACAGTATTCTCTGGAAATAAATTGTCCATTGGTGAGATCTGGGAATTCAAATCAAACTGGGAAAAATTGGATAAATGAGGAAGTGAAGAAAGCAAGCAATAATTTGAAAAATTTAGATTGGTTAAATAAAAATATGAAGACTATTGGTTCTTATAAGAATAAGAATAAGTTTATTACATCCCTTCAGACAAACAACCATTGTATGGGACAGGTCATATGGTTCTACAAATAAAAATACAAATTCATATAAAACTGAAATAACAATTTGAAGTTATATAAAATTAGATAAACGAAACTCAAAATTACTCATTGATTGAATTTGAAATCCAAAAATTCCCCAACACTATAGAAGCAGTTGATCAACAGAAACTTCTTAACTTCTCTTTTAAAAACATTATAATGCAATGTCTTGAATCTCTCCGGCAAGTGATTAAAAAGTTTAACGCCGCTATACAGTGGTGATTTTTGGAACTTTGAAGTCCTGTGAATTGGATATTCAAAAGTGCTCTTGTGTCTTGTATCGTGTTTATGGAACTCACAGCATTTTTTGAGATTTTCAGAGTTCTTCTTAACAAATAAAAGAGTGTTTAACATATAAATGCAAGGAAAACTTAATATTTTGTGTTGTATAAACTTGGGTCTACAGGACTCCTGGGGGTCCATATCGAATATAAGGCGTATCAGTTTCTTTTGAGCAATGAAAACATCTTCTGATAATGATGCACTTCCCCATAAAACTGTATTATAGCTCATATGAGAATATGCCAGCGAATAATAAACTCCTAACAGCGATTGTCTAGGTAAAACATTTTTCAATTTTTTTAGAGCATAAAATGAGCTGCTTAGTTTTCTACAGACTGAATTCGCTTGCTTCTGCCAATTCAATTGTTCATCAATTAAAATGCCCAAAAATCTCACGTGATCTGATGCTTTGATGTTGATAGTACGGAGAGTCAATTCAAACTCACTCATCGAGCACCTGTTTTGAAAAAAAAAATCGAATCGGTCTTGTTGACATTCAATATTATTGAATTTTGGTGGCACCATTCTAGGAAAGAACCAATAAGGATCTCACATATTTTCCTAAGTTCTGAGATTTCTTGTGCTGACACGATAAATGACGTATCGTCCGCGAATGAAATGATCTGAACAGCCAACAAGAGATTAGAGTAAGTTGTTAAGTACTCCCGCAGATCATTAACGTACAGAATGAAGAGCAGTGGACCCAGCACAGATCCCTGTGGCACACCCATTTCTATGGGAAAGCTGCTCGAGTTTTGATATCCCACTTTGACAAAGAGCAATCGATCCCTTAGATAGTCTGACACCCAGTCTAAGAAAACACCTCGAAAGCCCGAGATTCGTCAAAGAATAACCCAGCGGCCGGAACTCCAGCATCTAGGCACCCGTAAACGTATTCAACGAAGTTGCGGACTCGGTCGATTTGCCCACCCGAAAGCCGTGTTGTTGATCATCCGCTTATGTATCACCTTCTCGAAGACTTTCGATAGTGAGCTGGTTATTGATATTGGCCGATAGTTGGCAACGTTCTCCCTGGAATCTTTTTTATGTATTGGAATAACCTTAGATATCTTAAGTAAAGTTGGATATCTACCTGTAGTGATCGCCTCATTGATGAGGTGAGCAAAAGGTTCGGATATTTTATCCGCCAAAACTTTCAACAATCTCGCAGAGATCATATCATGACCGCTACTATTTCCTTTCTTGATTTGCTTGACTATATCTGAAATTTCCTGAGCTGTCACAGGGTAAAAGAAAAAGTTTTTATCTGTCATATCTTGGGTTGTACAGGAGGACGATCTCGCACTACCGTAATGTCCCTCAATACTATTACGACCAATACTTGAAAAATACCCACCAAACATATCAGCCACCGTCTGGGGATCAGATATAATCGAATCATTATCTCTCAATTTGATCTCCTGTGTAACGGAGTTCTGGCTAGTTTCAGTTCTTACCAAATTCCAAACCGTTCTCGCCCTATTTGGTGAAGAATCTAAGATTTTGTTGTAATATGCAACCTTACTGGACCTAAGCAGTTCCGTATACCTCTTCTTTGCCGCAATATAGAGACTCCTTGATTCCGGGGATTTCAAATTCTGATGTAACCAATGCAGATTTTTTAGTTCAGAACTCGCCTCTCTTACCTCTCTAGTGACCCACCTTTGAGTTTTCGCTCTTACAGAGGCTCTCTGTACAACCGGGCATGCAGAGTCAATCAAAGATGTCAAAATAGTGAAAAACTCCTCAAATGCGCCATCAAAATCCGCGAAGGAATAAATACTATCAAAACAAGTTGAAGCAGCCATCGCAGACAGGATTTGAAGATTGTCCTCCGTCAGTAGTCGAAATGATCTCAGGACCGGTTTAGTGGTTTCGACATCTGTATTATAGTTAAGTATTAATCGTATGGCCTTGTGATCAGCTATATTACTCTCAAATACCTGGACTGACAAAAAATCAGTACTAGCATTCGTCAAAATGTAGTCGATTTTACTCGAAGTAGTCTTGCCGTTTCTATCTGTGAAAACTCTTGTTGGTTCGGTGGATGTTATTTTAAGATTATATCTCAATAGCAGATAGTCAAGATAATTGTGGGGAGCGAAATAGTTGATATTGAAATCACCACATACGAAAATGAGATCGGATTTAGAAAAACAATTGTCAAGCGCGCATGATAATGAATTAACAAACAATTCAATGTTGGCGCCAGGAGGCCTGTAGACGCTTATGATGGAAATATTTTTAGTGGACACTTTGAGATTTACCGCACAAAGTTCGCACTGCCTTTCGAGAGAGAACCCTTCAATCTGTTCAATATTTTCGGCTACATAATCTGACTTGACATAAATGGCTGCACCACCGCGTTGATGGAATGATCTACAATATGAAGCAGCCATATAATAACCGTTTATTGATAAAAATGACACTTGATCTGAGGACGACCAAAGTTCGGCTATACTCAAGACATCCGGGTTCTCAACACTTACAAGAACATCTAAATGATTAAATTTATTGTTTATACCCTGTACATTGAGCTGGATTATCTTTAAATTCTTTTTCGAGTGATGTTCTGTGGGCTCAGACAGCGGTGCACCAGCTCTAGAACTCAGGTTCCTATCGTGGGTTGACGGCGTTTCGTAAAAAAATTACTCACAGCCACACCCTCCGGCCAGAATGCAGGATCCATAACTGTTTCATGTAAGTCCCTGGGAAGCGTTATCTTGAATGAAGAATATACGTCCGGTCGCTTGGAGTTCAGTTTTTCGCAAGAGACATCCTGTGTATATTGTTGTATAAAGTTCTTTAGTTCCAATTCAGTAGTTTCAGGGCTTAGTCTTGACACATGTATGTGTGAAAGTTTCTTCTTCGGAACTACCTGAAGACTACTTGTTTTCTGCGTACCAACCATAGGTTTGTTAACTCTCCTGAGTTTTGGCTGTTTTTTGACAGGAGAAAGAATCGGTAACTCTGACTTACTCATTGATTTTTGAATGGGCTTTCTTATTTTTCTCTTTGAGTTCACAAGCGTCCAATCAGTTGATATTGTCGATTTCTCCCGGTCTCCATTCGAATTAGAATTTTCGCATATTTCGTTAGACGGAATTGGGACACATGTGATCGAGTCACAGATGCGGGCAATCTCGATTGGCACCGTAGTCGTAGAGGATGAATAATCGACGGAATCCCGGTCTGGTCGACTCTCCGAGATTGTGGCAGGTGCTGCCGTGTTGATAATGTTTTTGCCAGACTTCATGATATGAATTTCTTTTACTAGTTCTTCAATTTGTTTACTCTGCTTTGTGATTATTGTTTTCAACAAGTTTATTTCTTTGACAAAATTAGATGTAATCTCACAGACAATTTCTTTCTTGAGTGCTGGGAAATCCGGGGATGATCCGTTATTAGGACATTCTGATCGATGTTCTCGGTCGCATTTCCAGTGACCTGCTGACATTCCTCACAATTCCATTTATTGTTGACACTTGCACGAATTTTATTAAAGTCGTCTATAGACATATTTAGGCACTTGACATGGTAACTTGTGTCACATATTTGGCAATTTATTGAATCATCATAACGATCTATTTTCAAAGTGCATCGGGAACAACATATTCCACGACCGCGCGACATGACGATTGAATAACGACATCCTTACATCTTACGAAGTCTATAAAGAAGCAAAGTCAGATTTTAAACAACTTTTATGGCGCACTAAATCTGGTTATTACTCGGACATCATAAACTCCTCCAGCAATAGTAAAAAGCAGTATGGAATATAGTAAATAATATTACGGGAAGAAAAAGCACTAAGAAAATAGCATTCCAAATAAATTATTCAGGGAAAAATATACGAGGTCAAGAGATATTGCTAATGTTTTTGCTAACCATTTTGCATCAGTTGCTGAAAAAATTATCCAGGATTATTATGGGAATCTTCATGTACGACCTCAGCTTTGTCGGGAAACACTTTCTTCTTTCATCCAGTTATGACTGAGGAATTAGTGAGTACTGTTAGAAGCTTGAAGAATAAAAAGAGTACTGGTATTGATGGAGTATCTGTCTCTGTATTGAAAGCAATAGTGGATAATATCGTTGATCATCTTGTTTATATTATTAATTTATCCGTCACAACTGGTGAATTCCCTGATCTATTAAAGGTAGCGTCTGTGCTTCCTGTTTTTAAAAAACATGATCCTTGTTGCATTGATAATTATAGACCCATCTCGGTCTTAAGTGTTTTCTCCAAACTTTTTGAAAAAATTGTGCTTAATCGCATGATGTCATTTCTGACACGCTTTCGAATTATTACTGACTGCCAACATGGCTTTAGGGAAAAAGATCTACGCAAACAGCAGCATTTTCGCTGGTTGATTTTATTTATAAAAATTAGATGCAGGAATGTTTGTGGCTGGCATATTGTTTGATTTGTCCAGAGCTTTCGATGTTATAAATTTACAGTTTTTGGAGAGCAAACTATACAATATAGGTTTTCGCGGTATTTTTCTCCAATGGCTGATGTCATTTTTGAAGAATCGATCCATATTTGTGAAGATAGGGAATTGCTGGTCTGAGAAATATGATCTTCATCATGGAGTACCTCAGGGTTCGGTGTTGGGACCACTGCTGTTTCTCCTTTTTATAAATGATCTACCGGGGTACATAGACCCTGAAATTATGATTATATTCGTTGACGATACATCGGAGGCGGTCTCGGCTAGAGACCTGTGCGATCTATCTGATATCTGTAGGTCGCTAGTAGTTAAGTTCCTTAATTGGTGCAGATCTAATGATTTAGTTCTGAACTTGGAGAAAACTGAGTGCATTAGATTTAAGAATAGATTAAATGATTGTGAACCTATAGTTGTCAAATGCATGGAACGTCCTATTGTATCGGTAGACAAAGTTAAATTTTTAGGTGTTTACTTGGATAGCTCACTAAGATGGAGCGATCACTGTGATTATGTTTGTGGGAAGTTAGCCAGCTCTTACTATGCTATAAGCAGGATAAAGAATTCACTGCCTTTCCAGGCTGTGATGGATGTTTATTATGGGTTAGTTTATAGTTTACTGAATTACAATGTTATACTGTGGGGTAACACTATTGATACTCATAGGTGTTTGTTATGCAAAAAGAATTTTAAGGTTAATTTTTAATTTAAAACCGATGGATACCTGCAGAAATGTATTCAAGGAACATAGTATACTCACTTTGCCTTCTCTGTTCATACTCAGGTGCTTGGTATACTTACGTGAACATGATTATTTGATGGTAAAGCTCTCTAGCTTCCACAACTACTTTACAAGGAATGATACCACACTTAAAGTTCATTTTAATAAAACAACGAGATATGAAGCAAGCCCTGTCTATCAGGCAATTATATTGTATAATCACCTTCCACCTAGTATTAAAATGTTAGAAATAAACAAGTTTAAGAAAGTGATAAAAATCAATCTTGCTTGTAAAGGCTATTATTCTGTGGGTGAATTCCTAGGGGATGCTAACTTTTGTGCGGAATAATTTATTTTTTGTTCATTTCTCAATATTGACTTGTCCTATACATATTTGTATGTCTTAGAGGATCAATAAAATTCTATTCTATTCTATAACACCAGGGTGCTACATACACTGGTTACACCCATTATTCCACATCGACCATACTAGTACTACCACTAGTGGAGGTCTCCATATGTTCCTGCTTAATCACAGGCTCAAAACACAGAGCGATCGGCAATTCCTATTGCACCATAGGGTACAGTAAATAAAGTTGATCGGTTACACTCCAGTAACACATTGTAGAAAGCTGTAAAATAAGGCATTCATTGTTATGATAGACACCTGAACTTCAGAGGCAATAATATCGAAAATGGTGGAATCACATGTTATAAGGAGTTACATGAATCAAACAAAGTATTAAGTGCACAAAGTAAATAGAGTTATATGAATCAGACAAAGCATTATGAGAACAAAGGAAATAGAGTTATACGAATCAAACAAAGCATTAGGTGAACAAAGGAAATAGAGTTATATGAATCAAACAAAGCATTATGTGGACAAATGAAATAGAGTTATATGAATCAAACAAAGCATTGTATGAACAAAGGAAATAAAGTTATATGAAATTAGACAAAGCATTATGTGAACAAAGGAAATAGTTATATGAATCAAACAGAGCATTGTATGAACAAAAGAAATAAAGTTATATGAAATTAGACAAAGCATTATGTGAACAAAGGAAATAAATATATGAAGTTACACAAAGCATTAGTGAACAAAGGAATTACATTCACAAGACAACAGTATTAATGACAAATGCCCAAACACCACCTAATATATCATTGAATTAAACAATAATTAAGGAAACAATCTATAATAATGGCATAGATACGAAAACACTAAATTTCCTGAAACAATGAGAATTCCAATGTTGTTTATAACCAAAAGGGTTAGTAAACTGGATGGGTCTTTCATAATAATTAAATTAATCTGAATTCTACCTGTAAAATAGATTCGAGCGGCACTCAATGTAGCAATGGCTTCGGTTTAGCACTAACACAAGCACTCACTTAAAACTTTCGAAAAAGGAACTTGATTCGCTCAGCAGTCAACTGATAATAATCAACACCATCTTCGATTCCCTCCTTCCTCTGGTTTCCCCACGCAGTGGCGTAAGTTGGCTGCGGAAACTTCACAGTTCTAACCGTAGAATCTATTTTGACCAGCAACTCTCTTTCGAGGTACTTGAGGCCAGTGGCGTCTCAACATAGGGTGAAATGAGACTACGATTTTTTGTATGAAAGAAAACCTAGGATGTTATAGAACCACGAAGTATCCTGGTTTTTCACTTTCTCAAACTCCGAAGCACCGATGCTTATACAGGACTTGTGGAACCATAATTCACAATCTTGGCACTGCAACCTGTAACCTCTCTTGCCCAGATTGTTTTTACAACCTCCGCAGAAAAGAGACATGGTAAATTTCTATGCTACGCCACTGGTATAAAACTATGACTCACGATCGCGGATCCATACAATAACGAGATTCAGCTTATCAAAGCACTTTTTGCTTCAACAGGTGCAAGAAGCACGATAAGAGAATTAAAATTCTGTTAAATCAGCGGGAGATTTATTGAAAATGTCGAATTATATTTGTGAACTTTGTCCCTAAATAAAATATCAGGTAATACGAGAATATAGATAAATAAGTACGAGATCATAGCATAAATAATCAACAAATTTTGATAGAATATCCATCACAAGTAAATAATAAGGACCAGAATGCATCATGGACATAAATAACATAAACAGGTATAGGCAGGCAGTCTTTTGGCGCACTCTGTATTATGATGTATTTTTGTCTACATTCATTATTAATTATTAATTTTTTCGAATCAGTTTTCTGTTTTCTCTATTGTTTGTGCCAAGGTGTTCATTTTAGGAAAGCTTTTTGAATCATCTGCATAGTCAAGTTGTTTGTTGTCTATGTTTGTATGTAGGTCGTTTATAAATTAAATAAATACCAAATGCATTTGAAGTATGTAAGAGTTGAACTGCCTCAGTTTTAGTGATTTTAATTTTAAATCGTATTGACTTATCATGTTGTAATTGAAATTTTGACATATCATCTAATTTTGTTGATATCAAGTGAATGTTTTATAAAATAAAAAACAAGCAAATGATTTTCATTCACTTTGATGTCAGCCTTATATAGTTTTCAATGTACAGTAACACGAATTAATTTATTTCAGTATTGAAGAAGCCCAGCAGAGAGAAGAACCTTGAATGACAAGATAAAATGTTCAAAAATAATGTAAGTAACATGACATTATGTTATGATAACAACAAGACAGAGCTATTGGATTATGATATTACACCAATGATTCCTATGAAAACTCAGATTGAAGCAATTATTTCGGATTCCAAGAATCATAAATGTCATCTCTGTGATCATGTCGCAAGTCAAAAAGCCATCTAATAGGACACATCGATACAGTTCATTTAAATTTGAAGAATCACAAATGCCATTTATGTGATTATACTTGAGTCATAAAGGTAACCTGAAAACCACATTGATTCCATTCATTTAAAATTAACAAAGCATAAGTGCAATCTCTGTGATTTTGCTTCCAGTCTAAAGAGTACCCTAAAAATCCACATTGATTGCGTTCATTTAAATCTGAAGAACCATAAATGTCATTTTTGCGGTTTTGCTGCAACTCGAAAGAATCTTCTAATAAGACACATAGAGACAATTCATTTAAATTTGAAGAAGCACAAATGTCATCTCTGCGAATATTCTGCAACTCAAAAGAACAATCTAATAAGACACATAAAGACAATTCATGTAAATATCAAGGATTATAAATGCAACCTCTGCGATTATGTTGCAAGTCAAAAAATCCATCTAAAAGCACACATCGATAGAGTCCATTTAAATTTGAAGAATCACAAATGCCATTTATGTGATTATGCTTCAAGTCAAAGAGAGACCTACAAATCCACATTGATTCCATTCATTTAAATTCGAAGAACCACAAATGTCATCTCTGCGATTATGTTGCAAGTCAAAAAGCCATCTAAAAGGACACATCGATACAGTCCATTTAAATTTGAAGAATCACAAATGCCATTTATGTGATTATGCTTCAAGTCAAAAGAGTACCCTGAAAAACCACATTGATTCCATTCATTTAAATTTGAAGAACCAGAAATGCCACCTCTGCGATTATGTTGCAAGTCAAAAAGCAATCTAAAAGGACACATCGATACAGTCCATTTAAATTTGAAGAATCACAAATGCCATTTATGTGATTATGCTTCAAGTCAAAAGAGTGCCCTGAAAATCCACATTGATTCAATTCATTTAAATTTGAAGAATCACAAATGCCACCTCTGTGATTATGTTGCAAGTCAAAAAAGCAATCTAAAAGGACACATCGATACAGTCCATTTAAATTTGAAGAATCACAAATGCCATCTCTGCGAATATTCTGCAACTCAAAAGAACAATCTAATAAGGCACATAGAGACAATTCATGTACATTTGAAGAATCACAAATGCCATTTATGTGATTATGCTTCAAGTCAAAAGAGTACCCTGAAAAACCACATTGATTCCATTCATTTAAATTTGAAGAACCACAAATGTCATCTCTGCGATTATGCTGCAACTCGAAGGAACATTCTAATAAGACACATAGAGACAATTCATTTAAATTTGAAGAATCACAAATGTCATTTGTGTGATTATGCTTCAAGTCAAAAGAGTGCCCTGAAAATCCACATTGATTCAATTCATTTAAATTTGAAGAATCACAAATGCCACCTGTGCGATTATGTTTCAAGTCAAAAAAGCAATCTAAAAGGACATATCGATACAGTCCATTTAAATTTGAAGAATCACAAATGCCATTTATGTGATTATGCTTCAAGTCAAAAGAGTACCCTGAAAAACCACATTGATTCCATTCATTTAAAATTGAAAAAACATAAGTGCAATCTCTGTGATTATGCTACCAGTCTGAGGAGTAGCCTAAAAATCCACATTGATTCAATTCATTTAAATTTGAAGAACCAAAAATGTCATCTCTGCGATTATGCTGCAACTCGAAAGTACCATCTAATAACACACATTAATACAGTTCATTTTAATTTGAAGGATTATAAATGCCACCTCTGCGATTATGTTGCAACTCACAAAAGCTATCTAAAAGGACACATCGACACAGTCCATTTAAATTTGTAGAATCACAAATGCCATATATGTGATTTTGCTGCCAGTCGAAAGAGTAACCTAAAAACCCACATTGATTAAATTCATTTAAATTTGAAGAACCACAAATGGCACCTCTGTGATTATGCTTCGGCTCGAAAAACCAATCTCAAAAGATACATTGATGTATTTCATTTAAATGTGAAGATTCACAAATGACACCCCTGCAAATACACAACTATACCGTTATTTTCTGTAGTATTTCAAGTATAGTAGAAATGTGCACACATCTTGAAATGAAATATTGTCAAAGATTCAATTTGTCTACTGGCCAGAGGTCCTGTACAATCTCTCCAAATCATACTTTAGAAATTCTCCAACAGTGTATGGTTAGGTTTTTATCAATATTTTGAGTATTCGCCTCGTGAAACCTTTCAGGGTTGTAGTTTCATTTATGTTCTCTATAATTTTATTGTAATATTTCATACAAGTTTATTATGAGCCCTTTTCTGTTAATGTAAGTGTCTTTTTTGCATCATCAATATGCAATCCATAGTGCTTCCACTTATAAAAATATAATTCCATATCTTAGTTTCAATTCGAATGTTGCTTGATAGATTACTTTCATGGAGGATTTATCTAAATATTTTCTTAAAACGCCCAGTGAATAACAGATGGAAGCTAGAAACACCCCTTAGAATTAATGGCAGCCTCCAAATGATTTACTTACAATAAATAAAAATTTTGAAGTAGTTTCTTCTCTTTGTTATTTTCTGTTTATATTCTCTCACTAGCTGACCCGACAAACTTCGTCCTGTCAAAAAGATTTGTAATGTGGCAGTTTTTGTGCCTACGTATTTTAAAAAATTCTCCTGAACAGAACCGTCACCCTGGTGATAGGGCGTTGTGAATAAAAAATAATTAAATAAAACATATATAAGGATTTAAAAGTAAGTAATTGCTTTATTGTGAATCATAATTATTGTGAATCATAATTATTATTATTATCATCATTGTAGTGCTTTGTGGTATACGATGTTTTTGTTCGATTACCTGGCGCATAGATAAACAAATCTGATGGTTTTCCAACACGGGAACAGGCAACATACAATTCACCATGTGAGAAACATGGGTTTTCTAGATTAATACCACAAACACTTAATGATTGCCCCTGGGACTTGTTTATAGTCATAGCAAAAGCAAGCCGCACTGGAAACTGTAGTCGCTTAAACTGAAATGGCACATCAGTCGGAATCATTGGGATGCGCGGTATGAGAACATCTTCTCCTTTATACTTTCCTTTGGGTATAGTTGCTTCTATCACATTGTTGAGTAATTTTTTATCGCTAACCGTGTACCGTTGCAAAGACGCGGTTGGTTGATATTTCGCAACATTATAACCACCGATCCAACCTTTAATTGAAGATTGTGAGGTGGCAATCCTAAATGAATAATAGTTCATTGAACTGACTTTTTGTTGGTTTCAGAACCTGTTAAATAGATTTTGTTTTAATAGCATTCAAATATAAAATTAAAATACATAATAGAATGACTGAGATATTATCGCCATAGCTAAACTAATATTTTAGTTACCTGTAATGGGATTTATCATTTTTATTGAGAAATCGTAGCCATCTTCACCTTGCCAAAATATAAGGGGATATTGCAGTGCATCATATGAGAGGTGTGTTTCCTTTATACGTTGTAATTGATCATTCCGACGATGTAAAACAATATCACGGGATTCCAAGTTTTCTCCAACTACAACGATAGCAACTTCATCAATAGTTGATGCATTAAAACGTCTTGTATGTTGACCTGAGGGGTTTTATCAGCTCTGATTACAATTTTGTGATTATCGGATGGCATCAGATCCAGGGCAGTTTTAAACAATATAATCAATTGATTGTGTTGATGAAATAAAGTTTGTAATTGTTCTACAATAGACCTCTTTACTAAATTGTTATGTGCACAACGCAGATCAATTTCTTGTGGTGAATTGTCCATAAAATAAATTTGCAGGAATTTGTTGTCGCTATCTGACACTGGTAACAGTGAACCTGCTCTGTGATATATTTGCCCTTTTATCTGTAAATAAAAAAATATTATGGTGTGGTATAAATTAATGGATTGTCAGTGATCACACTTAAATAATATTTGATCTTAAAAAGTATATATTTAGTTTTAACTAATATCTATCATTGAATGTCTAACCGTCATGTCGCGAGTACGTGGTATCGGTTGCTCCTAATGTTCGAGTAAAATCGATAGATATGATGAAACAATTGATTGCAAAGTGTGTGAAGGATGCTTTCATATTAAGTGTGTGAAAATTTCGATTGAAAATTTGGTGGAAATGCGCGAAAAAGGACGCTTAAACGAATGGATTTGTTCGAAATGTGAACTGAACAAATTTCCTGCATATAATAAAGAATTGATTCTATAATACGTCAAGCCGTCAGAGAGGCTATCATCCCTCTGCACAACGAAATAGGAACATTAAAAGAACTGATTGCCACGCAAAACGCGAAAATGAAATGAAATGAATTCATTATTAGAAGAAATCGGCCGCCTGAAAAAAGATAAACAAATTACGGCTGTGTGGAATCCCCAGGGGTGGGAACTCGCCTACTACAAAGCTGGTCACGTTTTTCTTCGACGAGCGGCAGAGACATCTGTTGTCGTCTCAAAGGCTCGGATCGGTAAATTAGGACTTCTCAGTAGTGATCGGTAAGAACGGATTTTATCAGACCTCACTCTTGGTGGACTTTATGAATGATATCTATGCCAGCGCCATTCTTCTCTCCCATGTCGTGTTCTAGGTTTATTCCATAAATAGACTACTTATTTATTCAAAAAGTAGTGTTATTCAGCTAGTATTTATTTTGAACTTATTTCAATTTAATTTCATTGAAATGGTTTATTGCTGTGTTCCCTATTGCTTCAGTGATAGTAATGTCAAAAGGTATGTGTATTATTGCATTCATTTAAGTAGTGGTTTTGGATTAACTTATAACTGTGAATTAATATTTTCTGTAGCAATTTCATATTCGTGTAGTAATTTCTGATTAGTAAAAATTTGGAACAGTTTCTAATACTGTTATCTTTCTAGGTTTTTCATTACATAAGTTGAGGGTGTTAAAAATGTTTGGTTGGAAAGAATCGGAAATCCAAGTCTTCATTCATCCCAAAGCATAATTTGCATAAAGCATTTTCATATGGATTGTATAGACCCACATGGAAAGCTGAAAAGATTTGCTCTACCAACACTTAATTTGCCAAGTAATTCATTCTACTCCCTATGATTATCAGTTTTGTAATTTCAAAAATCTTTCAGATTATGTAAGCCTCCTCAAAATGATGACATATTTTTTCTACCATCCAGAAGTCGTGAAAAAACTTTGAGGCAACAAGGTATTTATATATAAGTGAACTGATCATGGTTAGGGATGTTCCGATACAAGTGAATAGAAGTAGGTACTCGATACTTTTGTTTCGATACTTTTAGTACTTTTAGCATCGAATCAATTTTGCGATACCTACTTGGTATCGAAAGAAAAGTACTTGATATCGAATCGAATTGTACTCAAATTTCGACATTGGTTTCTGGTTTCCATTTTAACCGCAAGATACGCAGCACAGGAGCAGAGATGTCAATTTGCGCAATTCGCAAAGAATGTCAAGAATGTGATGCAAAATGATACGGACTTTCTTTCCAATTTCTACATTTGTACTTGCTGTCAGGGTGTAGGTCTAGGGTCAGTTTGGTAATTCCAAATGTCGTAGTGACCGTTTGTTGTATTGTTGTTACACTGACTAGCCTGAGAACAACATTCACATTGTAAGTGTATTCTAAATTCTTCGTATTCTCGAGTGATTTATCTGTTAAATCCTGATTTCTGTTCAAAGCGTTTAAGCGTGTCGAAGCTAAGAAGGTTCATCCATTATTCCTATAGTTCATCGAGAGTGCAAGAATATAATATTAATAATTAACCATGGTGCCACCAAAATCGAAAATATGGGCATATTTCAGCAAAATAGATTCGACAACAGCCAAGTGCAAACAATGTTTTAAATCTTTGAAGTATAGTGGGCCACTAATAATAAAAAAGTGGGCACCATTGAAGAGCAACCCATTTGCAGAATGGGATGAAATGAAACAAATATTTCCGTCATTGTACAAATATGCAATTCAGTAATTGATTGTTGTTGCTACATCGGTGCCAAGTGAAAGCCTATTTTCCTAGACAGGAGCAACAATATCAAAGTCCAGAAACTGACTGACCCCAACCTACCTGGAGCAATTACTGTTTTTAGGAAATTTGGATGCAAAAGAGTTTTCTGTTGTTATTTTGACATGTATATTTGGAATAAACAGAATAAAAATCTATTCTAACGATCTTTTCTTATAGGTTCTATTAATAAAATATATATAACGTACTTCAATATTCATAATTTGGATTTCAAAAAATTATTCAATTCACTCCTGAACCATAGCTGGTTTATAGAGATCTGAAAACAAACTGAAAAATTAACATCAAACATATTATCAATACCTCTGCTAACTTTCAATCAATAAATCAGTGTTATTGTTAAAATAGCAGTATATAGATAAGCTTAAGCTATTTTGCTTTATGAATTTCTATGAAATCTTAAATGTATCGATATGAGTAAGAGTAGGTATCGATACTTTGGTTCCGATACATGAGTAGGTATCGAAACATGATTCGAGTACTACTTATATGAGTAGGTATCGATACCTTGATGGTATCGGAACATCCCTAATCATGGTCATTGATTATAGTTTTGGGTATTCCACTAATAGTGGGTTTCATAAAAATCGTTTATCAGAAGATTCCTAGAATACTTCAAACTAAATGCCAGATTTTATCGTTGGAACGCCAAATTCATGGAGAATTTCAGCTTTGGCCCTAAATCTCAGTATACCTTCATTAGTTCTCTTTGATTTAAATTCTTGTATTGCTTTCAGGTTCAAGAAGTAAAACTTTATTGGAAGGGAGAGTGATTTTGTGGTTATGATTCCCAAAAGAATATATGAAAGAAGAAGACATGTATCAGATACTGAATTTACTTGTGCAAGCAGAAATCCAGAAGGTATTCATTTGTCATTTTCAAAGTTCTCACTACCTTATATTGTCAGTTGAAAGACTGTACGTTCCAAATATATTGACAGTAATATATTAATAATAATATATAATATAATATATATTAAAATATAAAGAGATTACTTATGAAAAAATACATGTTATAATTTTGTTTACAGCCACAGTACTTTGCCTGCATGAACCCATAAATTTCACAGCAATTGTAAAATGATAAGGCCATCAAGAATATATAATAATATTTTCCATGATTTTTCTAAAAATGTTCTGCTACATATACCAGAGCAGGTAAATCAAATTAAAATAAAAAAAAATTATGAACAATATAGAGATAGAAGATATAAAAGCTCTGTTCTGTACAGAACATAAGAAAATTAGTGATAAGTTTATTGATTTTGCCATGAAATTCATTCTGTACTATTATGACAGAACTATTAATAAAATTTTATCGGGAAAAAAAACATTAAGATCTTATGATCCAATAATGAAGATGGCATCCGAGAAAGTATCTAAAAGGAAAAGAAAATAGATATTGTTTCTGTCATAAAAGTATAAATCTAATGCATTTCATGCTTAAATTTATATATTTGTCACTAATATTCTAATTTATTCTTTTAATGTATTTTTCTTAATTTGATGAGTTATTGTTGGTTCGTTGATTCTGTCTCTCGTGTTGAAATTTTTGTAAATTGATTATATACTGCAATATATATATTTCCAAAGTTTATTTTTTGTTTATTTCCTTTCATCCTCTAAAGATTAGTATGTTCTTTGATTTGAAGGGCAGAAATATTTGAAATGACCATAATTCTTTTAATCTGCTGCAAATTGTCACAATTTTCTGATCAAATGAAATTTTTTATTGAAATTGTGACAATCTACAGCAGATTAAAAGAATAATGGTCATTTCAAATGTATTTGTTTTCAAATCCAATAAAAATATGGATTCAACCTGCGCTTGCGCGGAATCCTATGATAATTCATATAAAATGCACTAGAGGGCGCCACGAGACGGAACGTTGTGCGAATGGAATCTGTAATCAACTCTAAGATGACGAAAGATGGCGCTGTAAGTTGAGCTCTAAGCCGGGACCAAAATTCATGCCAGAGTTGCCTATCTGTAGGTAGTCTATGGAATCATAGAAATACAAGACGAAAAGAAGTCCAACTCCCCTACTAAAGGTCGTTGACCATGTTTTCAGCAGCGCCACTTTAAAATCGCAACGACAGAGATCGGAACTACGGATCAGCAGCAGTCCCTCGGGGCATTCCATAGAAATATTTGCTTTCAGTGGCCGCATCAAAAGGCGGGTGATTTGAAACTTTCGTTTGTTGATATTTTAAATCTTAAATGAAATTATTTTTGTTTTCACAATGAAAATACTACGACGTTAACAGAAGACTAAGGCGTCGAACTTCCAATGTAAAAACTAAAATAATTATAAGTATTGAGGTTTATAACCTGAACAAACAAAAATTTCGAATCAACTGAAAAAACAATATTAACTTTTTCATGAATTGATTTAAAAAGCATTATGGGTATTGATTGACTATTAGGTATATATTATTTATTATATATATATTACCAAAAATCGCCAGCAACGCTCAGTTCCTCGTGCTAAGGAATTTGAAACTTTTTAATTCTACAGGGGGCAATTCTGATTGAAGCGCGGGGTCACAAATTATTTCATTATATGGGGCTTATTGAATAAGTTAAGGTAGACCCATTTTGCAGAAACAATATCCTGCAACGGCCGTTTCCATCTAGTTTTTGCGATCGTCAGCTTTATGGGGTTGTTTCTGTCGTGCTTTGGGGGATTACGGGGGTCACAAATTATTTCATCCTATAGATTATATTCCACCTTATACAAAGATACTATTTTCATCGAAAAATCGCCAGCAATGCGCAGTTGCACTGTCCGCCGAATTTTTGAATTCGTGGGGGGCTATTCGGGGTAGGCGGAGGGTCACAAATTATTTCAACATATAGATGGTATTCAACGATATACAAGGATGCCATTTCTATCAAAAATCGCCAGCAACGCACAGTTCCTCGTGCTACGGAATTTGGAATCTTTTAATTCTACAGGGGGCAATTCTGATTGAAGCGCGGGGTCACAAATTATTTCATTATATGGGGCTTATTGAGTAAGTTAAGGTAGACCCATTTTGCAGAGAAAATATCCAGCAACGGCCGTTTCCATCTAGTTTTTGCGATCGTCAGATTTGGGGGTTATTTCTGTCGTGCTTTGGGGATTACGGGGTCACAAATTATTTCACCCCATAGAATATATGCGACATTATACAAAGATACTATTTTCAACGCAAAATTGCCAGCAACGCGCAGTTTCAGTATCCGCCGAAATTTTGAATTCGATGGGGGCTATTCGGGGGTAGGCGGGGGGTCACAAATTATTTCAACATATAGATGGTATTCATCGATATACAAGGATGCCATTTCCATCAAAAATTTCCAGCAACGCACAGTTCCTCGTGCTACGGAATTTGGAATCTTTTAATTCTACAGGGGGCAATTCTGATTGAAGCGCGGGGTCACAAATTATTTCAACATATGGATGGTATTCCACGATATAAAAGGATGCCATTTCCACCAAAAATCGCCAGCAACGCTCAGTTCCTCGTGCTAAGGAATTTGAAACTTTTTAATTCTACAGGGGGGCAATTCTGATTGAAGCGCGGGGTCACAAATTATTTCATTATATGGGGCTTATTGAATAAGTTAAGGTAGACCCATTTTGCAAAAAAAAATATCCAGCAACGGCCGTTTCCATCTAGTTTTTGCGATCGTCAGCTTTAGGGGTTGTTTCTGTCGTGCTTTGGGGGGATTACGGGGGGTCACAAATTATTTCATCCTATAGATTATATTCGACCTTATACAAAGATACTATTTTCATCGAAAAATCGCCAGCAATGCGCAGTTGCACTGTCCGCCGAATTTTTGAATTCGAGGGGGCTATTCGGGGGTAGGCGGAGGGTCACAAATTATTTCAACATATAGATGGTATTCAACGATATAAAAGGATGCCATTTCCACCAAAAAATCGCCAGCAACGCTCAGTTCCTCGTGCTAAGGAATTTGAAACTTTTTAATTCTACAGGGGGGCAATTCTGATTGAAGCGCGGGGTCACAAATTATTTCATTATATGGGGCTTATTGAATAAGTTAAGGTAGACCCATTTTGCAGAAAAAATATCCAGCAACGGCCGTTTCCATCTAGTTTTTGCGATCGTCAGCTTTAGGGCGTTGTTTCTGTCGTGCTTTGGGGGATTACGGGGTCACAAATTATTTCATCCTATAAATTATATTCCACCTTATACAAAGATACTATTTTCATCGAAAAATCGCCAGCAATGCGCAGTTGCACTGTCTGCCGAATTTTTGAATTCGAGGAGGCTATTCGGGGTAGGCGGAGGGTCACAAATTATTTCAACATATAGATGGTATTCAACGATATAAAAGGATGCCATTTCCATTAAAAATCGCCAGCAACGCTCAGTTCCTCGTGCTAAGGAATTTGAAACTTTTAATTCTACAGGGGGCAATTCTGATTGAAGCGCGGGGTCACAAATTATTTCATTATATGGGGCTTATTGAATAAGTTAAGGTAGACCCATTTTGCAGAAAAATATCCAGCAACGGCCGTTTCCATCTAGTTTTTGCGATCGTCAGCTTTAGGGGTTGTTTCTGTCGTGCTCTGGGGAGATTACGGGGGTCACAAATTATTTCATCCTATAGATTATATTCGACCTTATACAAAGATACTATTTTCATCGAAAAATCGCCAGCAATGCGCAGTTGCACTGTCCGCCGAATTTTTGAATTCGAGGGGGCTATTCGGGGTAGGCGGAGGGTCACAAATTATTTCAACATATAGATGGTATTCAACGATATAAAAGGATGCCATTTCCATTAAAAATCGCCAGCAACGCTCAGTTCCTCGTGCTAAGGAATTTGAAACTTTTCAATTCTACAGGGGGGCAATTCTGATTGAAGCGCGGGGTCACAAATTATTTCATTATATGGGGCTTATTGAATAAGTTAAGGTAGACCCATTTTGCAGAAAAAATATCCAGCAACGGCCGTTTCCATCTAGTTTTTGCGATCGTCAGCTTTAGGGGGTTGTTTCTGTCGTGCTTTAGGGGGATTACGGGGGTCACAAATTATTTCATCCTATAGATTATATTCGACCTTATACAAAGATACTATTTTCATCGAAAAATCGCCAGCAATGCGCAGTTGCACTGTCCGCCGAATTTTTGAATTCGAGGGGCTATTCGGGGTAGGCGGAGGGTCACAAATTATTTCAACATATAGATGGTATTCAACGATATAAAAGGATGCCATTTCCATTAAAAGATCGCCAGCAACGCTCAGTTCCTCGTGCTAAAGAATTTGAAACTTTTTATTCTACAGGGGGCAATTCTGATTGAAGCGCGGGGTCACAAATTATTTCATTATATGGGGCTTATTGAATAAGTTAAGGTAGACCCATTTTGCAGAAAAAATATCCAGCAACGGCCGTTTCCATCTAGTTTTTGCGATCGTCAGCTTTAGGGGGTTGTTTCTGTCGTGCTTTGGGGGATTACGGGGGTCACAAATTATTTCATCCTATAGATTATATTCCACCTTATACAAAGATACTATTTTCATCGAAAATCGCCAGCAATGCGCAGTTGCACTGTCCGCCGAATTTTTGAATTCGAGGGGGCTATTCGGGGTAGGCCGAGGGTCACAAATTATTTCAACATATAGATGGTATTCAACGATATAAAAGGATGCCATTTCCATTAAAAATCGCCAGCAACGCTCAGTTCCTCGTGCTAAGGAATTTGAAACTTTTTAATTCTACAGGGGGGCAATTCTGATTGAAGCGCGGGGTCACAAATTATTTCATTATATGGGGCTTATTGAATAAGTTAAGGTAGACCCATTTTGCAGAGAAAATATCCAGCAACGGCCGTTTCAATCTAGTTTTTGCGATCGTCAGCTTTAGGGGTTGTTTCTGTCGTGCTCTGGGGAGATTACGGGGGTCACAAATTATTTCATCCTATAGATTATATTCGACCTTATACAAAGATACTATTTTCATCGAAAATCGCCAGCAATGCGCAGTTTCACTGTCCGCCGAATTTTTGAATTCGAGGGGCTGTGCGGTGGTAAGCGGGGGTCACAAATTATTTCAGTATATGTGCTGGATTGAGTAGATTATATTTAATAAACCGACATTATTATAATGCAAAATAAATTGTTTTTTGATGTTGGAGGTTTCGTGGGGGTTGTTGGGGTTTTTTCTTGTAGGTGGTTCCCCACTAATGAAGTACAAAAATATAATACTTCCCGAAAAAATCAGGACATTTCATTCAACCGATTACTAATGACACGCAATCGTAAATATAATTCAGCTTTTGAAATCCGTTGCTGAAACGCGTTGCTGCAATGACACCCGTTAAAAATTTATAGATTATAACTATGAAATTTATCCCCTCTCAACTAAATTCTTGGATACCACTATATCTTAAATTCCGGAAAGTTTGAAAACTCCCTATTCCATTTACTAGATTCAAAATGTAGTGCAAGGAAAGATGTGAAACGTGATACAATAGCACATTCCATGATTTCCATTGTTCGTTCAAGAATATTCATTTCCAAATTTCAGTTTGCTGAAGGAACTTATGTCTACAGAAAAACAGGTTCTCGTTTGATAATTGACATGATGAGTATCGGCTTCATACCACAATATTCAATTATATGAAGCTTCCGTTATTAGGCAACCTGCAAAATTAACGCATCCTAACTCTTTCATTCAATTCGTTTTTGATAACTCAGATCACAATGTAAGTACTTCGGATGGTCATGAAACATTTCACTGTTTGGGGGTATTAAAGTCATTACACCAGAATATGATGTTGAATATGAAGGAGGTTCCAAAACGCTGATGGAAATGCCACCTGCTTCTATTTTAACTTCACAAAAGCAGATATAATTGATACCATTCAGTTATCCTTCACGAATCCTGATAGATTGAAGAGTGTAGAGTTCGTTGATAAATCCAACCTGCATATAAAAGTTCCAAAATCATATGTTGCGTATTTATGAGCGAAATCTCTCGAAATAGAAAATATTCCAACATAGAAGGGTTTTCATGAAATTTTATCACGAGACGTTACATATATGATGTTGCATGTTAATTGTCTCCCATTCATTAATGCACCACCATCCAGTTTAACCACATTACACACAGCTTTGCTCTATGCAGTTGAATAACGAAGAGAAATAAAAGAACAACTTTTGTAACATTCGATCAGCCTCCTTATTTCAATACTAACTCTATCATTGTGCAGTCGGACAATCCTGAGTTTAGGAATATTGCTGTGAGATCAGGAGGGTTCCATTTATTGATGTCATATATGGGCGCCATTGGCTTTATCATGGATGGGAGTAGTTTGAGATCTTTGGGCTACTTCATACGCTGCAGAATCAGTGAAGAAAATGTCTGAAGGGCATTCAGCAGAGCTTTACGTGCTCATATATTAACTTTCACTGTTACAGGAATTCATATTTTGAAAACAAGCCATACAACTGCGACTGATGTAATTGAGAAACAAGTGAAAATGATGTCGAAAAATGGAAGGAAAATTCTCCTACTTTGGGAGACTGTAATATTGGTCCAATGATAGTATGTTCAACTCAGAATTCGAGAAAAGAGATTGTCTGATGTCTCTTTCTACAGGTGTTATTGGTAGCGACGATATTAACTGTCATATGGCATTTCAAGGACGCAAAGGAATGGAAGCAATCGTTGGAAAAAATTTGTGGAATATGACTTTGTCATCAAAATTTAAAGTTGTGAATTTATGCGATAGACAGAATAAAATTCGTATTCCTGGAGGTACATCTTCTATAGACTCATCTGCATTGTTGCAGAGAACGTTCGTTCTTTAGCAGAACGATGAATCAAGGAAAAAGAGGCAATTTCTTACGAATTGTCGCCATATCCACTATCTCTCTTCGACGAATATGGATTAATAAGAAAAACTTTTAACTCTGACCTCTATAAATTATTCTCAACGCATCTTCAATCACAATCTCTGCTTACTGGTATGATATATGTTATAGATGGTGGATGGTTATTACTCCAAGTTGAATGGTCTCACAGTAAGAGATTCGTAGATGTGTTAGAAATATATAGATCGTTTATATTGAAAAAATTGGGACAGAATTTTAAAATTGTATTTAGCGGTTATTCGGATGAAATCATCGGAATAAAACCGTATGAACGATTCCGCCGGAAAGAAAAAGTTGTTGCCCTGATGTACAAATTGATGAAGACAAAATAGTAACAATGACACACAAAAATTTTGTCAAATATTGGGAATAAATATGCATTTATCAAAATACTGTCTGTCCAATTATCTACGAAAACATATAATAGAAGTAAATGTAGCAGAAAAAGATGCCGACGTAGATATAGTACTGGCAGCAATCTCTCTGAAAGAGAACATTCCAGAATCGGTTGCTGTGATTGGCAGTGACGTAATAAAAGCAATACAATAACAAAACGAGCAGAGTCCAACTCTGGCGAATATCTTCCAGATGTTTGGTTCAGCCTACAGGTAGTAATTTCATCTAGCGCCAAATTTAAAATTCGTTGGTATTGCGCTACTAAAGAATAACGCTTTTTATCAGTATACAAATTCACTTTCGAGGACGATAAAGTACATAATTTGGACTAGAATTTTCCGCTCTACAACTTTTGTTTAAAACTTTTTTTACTAAACCTTCTAATTCGCGAAAATATCGGAAAACCCGCATTTTTCTCTATATTTTCAAGGATTTTTCAATGTTCCTGAAAATTTTAACACCTGCATTTTTGACTATATGTTTCTCTCATTATAACAATCAACATATCAAAAATGCAGCTCTTTCCGAAAAAAGTGATTTCAGCCCTTCTTTTACTGGACTATTAAAAAGTTAGAAATAATTTTAAAATTATTAATTATTACAATAGTATATAAAACATACTAGTAAAATTGGGAAAGATGCATGGGGCGCTTGATATACGAAAATTATGGAATAACGCGCCCCACGCTTCTTTCTCAATTTTACTAGTATGTTTTTTATACTATTGTCATAAATTGATTTTTAAAATTGTTTGTAACTTTTTTAGCCCGATATTCTTCATAAGCGTGTTTTAATTAGTTTTTTTAAACTATATTAATTATTGAAATAGTTTTCTGTAAATATAAAATAATGGATAGTTGGTTAACAGGGATTAGTGCGTATATTCAGCTAGTTCTCAACAGAAGGCTAGAGAGTAAAAGTTTTCCATTAAGTTCAGCAGATGGCCCTGTTTAAAGTTTTCTGTGTAGTACACGAGTACAGTATATTTTGTGCCAACACTAATGGTGTTATTCTGCTTTTCATCTGTAAGCTACAGATCTGTAGCATACGATTCATGCGATTCTTTACTTTTAAATTACTCATATCCGATACTCGTAAATATTTATGCTTTCTATAAGCTACTACTAATCTCCGCCAGGAATTGCATTTTTCCTGTAAACTTATGATAAGTTACAGATGAAGGCAGAATACAACCACAGACCAGTTAGATAACTGGTCTGTGAATACAACAATTAAGTACATTTCGTTAAGCCTCGTCCACACTATGTCGATCGACAATGTCGAACAAGTCTGGACGTGTCGCTAGACATTGTTGAGCGGTGTCGAGTCGAGTCGAACGCAACCCGAATCAGCGTTGCCAGGTGTAACATAATTATCAGATTGTAACATAATTTTTCGGGAAAATAGAGTTGACCAATAAAGTGTAACATAATCTATAATTGTAACATAATTTCGGGAAATGTAACATAATTGATAATTGATAACATTGGTAATCTTTTCATCAATATTTCCAGTGCACAACTTTCCCTATGTCTTGGTTGTATCTATCGCCCACGCCTGTCTGGACGACCTTGAGCTTGTTCGATTTTTATCAGATTTGATGACTGAAACCGGAAACATCTTCATCGCGGGGGACTTCAACTGCCCTGATTTAAAATGGCCTCTAACTAGTATGCCTTCTGTTAATTCTCCTTCCTTTTCGTTTGCGGAGCTTTTTTCAAGTTCGGCCTTCCAGCAGGTTATTGATCGTCCCACAAGGTTTCGATCTGGCCAGGTACCGTCATTGCTTGACCTGTTTATTGTCTCCGATCGTGACCTTATCTCGGATGTCGAGTACCTACCACCCTTCGGACGTTCTGACCATCTCACTCTTGCCACAGAATTTCAGTTCAATCTTCCAACTAACACAAGCTCTACCAAGGTCATCAAGCGCGTAGATTACAACAAAGTGTCTGATATGCTGTTGACTGCCGATTGGTCTGCTGTCTGCGGTGGCGATGATGTGGAGAGGAAGTGGAGGAGTTTCCTGGGCATACTTCACGGCGTGGTTGAATGCTGCACAGCAACATATACGTCCAAATATAATAAAGTGAGACCGTGGATTAACAGTTGTGTTCTGAGGATGGTGAGGACAAAAAGCCTTGTGGCAGAGATATCTACGCACTAGATCTGATGAAGATTATAGAACGCATCGTACCTTTTCGACTGAGGTTACACGTGAAATAAGGCGCTCAAAGGACAGTTATGAAAAGAGTGTTGTAGCTTCGGGGAACAGAAAGAGGTTTTTAAATACGTGAGATCCTTTATGACTGGAAAAGTCGATGTACCCATGATTCGTAATAAGCTCAATAAGCTGTGCGATAATGCTGTTGAGGCCGCTGGTGTTTTGGCCGAGGAATTTGCCTCTTCCTTTTCCCCTTGAGCCTGGTGGTGCTCTGCCAGACATTCGATTGCCGCGTTGTGAATCTGGTATTACCAGTGTTCAGATAAACGTAGAGCTGGTCCGAGATCATCTGAAGCGAGTGAGGGTTGATGCTGCTCCTGGTCTGGATGGTTTATCTGGTTCATTGCTGGTGCAGTGTGCCGACGCCTTGGCTCCACCCTTGGCGGAGATTTTTTCCTGTTCTATGAAGACTTCGAGGATTCCTGGTGACTGGCTGGTGGCTTCGGTGACCCCTGTTTTTAAAAAAGGAGATAAGTTGTCCGCCAAAAATTATAGGCCAATTAGCCTCCTCTCTACCGTGTCTAAGGTGCTTGAGAGGATAGTCTACGATCATATTGTGCAATTTGCTTCTGTACAAGAACTTATTCCTGCAGTTCAACATGGTTTTCTCACTGGACGATCAACTCTGACGAACTTGTTGAGCTGTGTTAATGAATGGACAAAAGCTTGGGATTTGGGATTGCCGATTGATGTGTTGTATTTGGACTTCACTAGAGCCTTCGACAAGGTTCCTCATCGGAGACTACTACACAAACTGCAACATCTGGGCATTCGAGGTGAGATTCTGTCTTGGATAGGAGCTTTCCTATCAAATCGATCATATAAGGTTAGAGTCGGTGAATCTTTTTCGGCAGATGTGCCGGTTACTTCTGGGGTGCCACAGGGATCCATACTGGGCCCTTTATTGTTTTTGCTATTCACTTCTGACCTGCCTAGTCTCCTTCGCTCTACATGCTCAATGTTCGCCGATGACACCAAGATCTATAACTATCCCATCTCCGAGGCTGGCAGTCTGCAGTGTGATCTGGATGTTATCTGTGAGTGGTGTAATGAGTGGGGGTTACCCCTGAGTATGGAAAAGTGCTGCGTCCTTCATATTGGGAGAAGAAATCCGCGTATGACATATTACCTTGATGGTGAACCCATGAAGGTGGTGGCCAGTCACTGTGATCTGGGCCTGGTGATCACCGAGGATCTGCAGTGGTCCGAACATATTTCTTATGTATGTGCAAAGGCTAAGCGATCAGCATACTGTATTTACAAAATGTTCAAGGGCGGTGATGTTAATACTATTCGGACCCTTCTTACCACATATGTGAGGCCCATCCTGGAGTATGTCGGTCCGGTCTGGTCGCCATCCACGGTGCGCGATGCATCCATGCTTGAGTCTGTTCAGAGGTGGATGACTCGTTTTCCCTATGGGCTTGATAGACCATCTTATACGCGTCGACTAGAAATATTCAAACTAACCAGCTTCCGCGATCGACGCGAGAGAGGGGATTTGCTCCTGACTTACCGATCATTGCGAGGACATTTTGGAGATGGGATCAACGGTATGTTTAAGTTGAATTCAGGCCATCTTAGGGGACATAGATATAAGCTTTCGAAAGAGAGCTTTAGAACATCACAACGCCAAAACTTCCTCTCTAATAGAGTGTTTGACACCTGGAATCGTTTGCCGCCTGAGATTGTTGGAGCCGCTTCGGTCAACTGTTTCAAGAATTCCTACGACAGATGGAGAGCCGTTAATTAGTAGTTTTATTTAATTTGTCATGGTTTCATATTTTTATTCAGTATGTGAACATTTTAATTTTCAATTTATATTTCTTTTGAGTTTATAGACTTATGTCTCAGCTCTTGTATTTGTATTAATGGTAAATGGTAATGGTAATGGTAATTATTGTAACATAATACCTTATAATAATAATAATAATAATTGCTTTATTTCAAATCATAATTCTGGCTATCTACAATGATTTAACAAGAAAAAGAAATGAAATAGTGTCACAGCACAGTATGGATCATCCTACAAGAAAAAATCATCTAAACAGTAAGGTTCCTTAGATAACAAAAAAGTATAAACTTTCTTTTTGTATGTTTTGAAATCTGTTGTTCTCTGAATATCTGGGGGTAGAGCGTTGAAAAATTTCAAGCTTCTATATTCCATCTGATGTTGGGTGGTTGACAAATTACATCTGGGCAAATTGAATGATAGGTTCCTAGTGTCATATCTATCTTTTATTTTTTTATGGTCATCATATAATGCTTGGTTTTTATGCAGGAAGAGCATACACTCCTGACAATATAAGGCATACAAGGTCAGAATGCCATTTTTTTTAAAATATCCCCTACAGGATTCCCTGTATCTCAGACCAGATAGTATTCGCACTGCCTTTTTCTGTAGAACAAAAAGAGTCTCAATATTTATCGATCCATAAAACATCAAACCATATCTCAGTTTAGACTCAATAGTAGCATAGTACACTGTCTTCAGTATTCCAGAGTTAATATATCTTGAGATGACTCTAAAAGCATACAGTGACTGACTCACTTTTTTCCCTAAGTTGTTTATATGTGTCCTCCAGTTCAGTTCTTCATCAATGTGTATGCCTAAGAATTTGGTGTCACTTGCCACTTTATACTCCCTCTGATTTAAACTCATATAATTTGGAACTTCTATTCCCGAATTTGTAGGATGGAACAATACCAAGGAGGTTTTATCCTCATTCAAAACCAGGTTGTTCTTCTGTGTCCACTTCATTGTTACG